>JAQPPZ010003737.1:0-11028 GCA_028583015.1 Wollemia nobilis
CATATTTGTAGATATTTTACAAGAGAGGAAATAATATGGTTCCAAACTTGAGCATGATTTTGAGATTTATTTTTAAAAAATTATTTTTTCCAAGCCATAAATTCCAACAAATAATGGCATATCAATCCTTCAAATAATACATAATGCTTAACCCTAAATGGTGTGAGCAAATAGACAATGAAGAAGTAAATTCTCTAATATTTCTAAATTCTTTGCACACAAGGCACATCTAAAGGATTCATAATATCCTCTTCTATGTAGACTCTCTCATGCAAGAATATTAATTTGAACTACTAACCAAAGGAATGTTCAGGCCTTAGGGAGAGCATCTAATGATCAAACATTCTTCCAAGGAAAATCTTTGTGAGAAGAAAATTTTTATTGTTCTAAATCCTCATAGAGTATCCACCATCCTTTGATATCCAAATTAACTCATCCTTTCATGTAAAAATTGATAAATAAAAATCTTAAAGCATATTTTGAAGTTTATTTGTAATTTGTTTAAGTTCCTCTCCATTAATCATATTACTAAAATAAATCCATAATCTAGAGTTGTTCCTCGTAATAATATAATCTCTGGCCTTTGGACCTTTACATGCTAGGCATGCTTGAGCCAATGGTTGTTATCTTGAGTAAGATATAAGAAGATGAGGGTTCAACCAAGCATCAAAACAAAAATTTGCATAAATTACTTCATTGATTTACCATCTAATACGTTTCAATATCAATTGCAAACTCTATGATATAAAGTTTGATAAAGTTTGATATAATCTCTAGGATGCATGACGGGGATTCGGTTGTAGATCATCTGAATGCATTCAATACAGTGGTAAGTCAACTAACATATGTAGAAATTAAGTTGAGTGAGGAAGATAAATGCATTACTTTGTTATGCTCTTTACCGCATTCATGGGATAACTTAGTAGTAGCAATTGGTAGTACAACTTCATCCACATTGAAGTTTGAAGATATAGTGGCATCTCTATTATCTGAGGATATGAGGAGAAAAGCCATGGAGGGCACATCTAAGGAAGCCCTAATAGTGAGAGGGCGTGCCAAGGAGAAGGACAAATCTAGATATGGTGATAGGTCTAAGTCTAAAGGTAGATCCAAGTCTCGGGGGAAGTTTGAGAGAAAATGTTGGAATTGTGGCAAGCCCGGTCATATGAAGAAGGATTGCAGATCAAAGAAAGCCGAGTCTGGAAAAAAGTCTCGATGAATCGACTTCCACAGAGATGAATAAATCCATTGATGAAGCAGGGGATGTATATCTGGCATCCTGCTCATCGTGCTCCACACGATCAGATAAAAATGATTGGTTGATTGATATTGGTGCCTCTTTTCATATGACTCCTCATAGAGGGTGGTTCAGTGAATATGAAAGATATGATGGAGGGGAGGTACTATTGGGAGATGATTCACCACTCATAATCATGGGTCGTGGAAGAGTGAAAATTTTGTTGGAGGATGGTAGGGTTAAGACCCTACCAGGTGTGATGCATATTCCGGGACTTGCTAGAAATTTAATTTCGGTAAGCAAAATGGTCGATGCAGCAGTGAATGTCAGTTTTGGCAAGGATTCATGCAAAATGGTTCGTGGATCAATGGTGTTGGTAAGGGGAGTTTGGATTGGAACATTGTATAAGCTATTGGGAAGCACTATGACAAATGAGTGCAATAGCTCAACTGTTCCTGAGGTTGATTCTGATAAAAGCTCAACACTCTGGCATCAAAGGATGGGACATATTGGAGAAAAGGGATTGCGTACCCTGTACACAAAAGGTATGGTTCATGGTATCCCTAATTACTCAATGTCTTTCGAGTTCTGTGAACATTGTATTTATGGTAAATAGAATCGGGTTAGTTTTCCATCTAGTGCCACAAGATCTAGTGGGGTACTAGATTTGATCCACAATGATATTTTTGGTCCTGTTCCTATGCCGTCTCTTGGAAAATCACGGTATTATGCTTCCTTTGTTGATGATTTTTCAAGATATGCATGGATTTACTTTCTTAAGAGCAAAGATGAAGTGTTTGAAAAATTTAAGGAATTTAAAGCACTTGTTGAGAATCAAACTGATAAAAGGATTAAGGTGTTGAGGTCTGATAATGGAGGGGAATATTGTTCTAATATATTTGAGAAATTTTGTAAGCAATGTGGTATTGCAAGACAGAAGACTACTCCATATACACCTCAACAGAATGGAGTTGCAGAGAGGTTGAACATATCACTGATGGAGAAGGCTAGAAGTATGCTCAGTGGTGTAGGTTTGGCATAGGAATTCTGGGCAGAAGCAGTGAGTGCAGCATGCTACTTGCGAAATCGGTCACCTACATCAGCATTGCTAGATCAAACTCCATTTGAAGCTCTATTTGGTAAGAAACCTTCTATTTCACATCTCAGAGTTTTTGGCTGTGATGCATACATGCATATTCCAAAGGAGAAAAGAAGTAAGCTAGATAATAAGGCTGTTAAATGTATCTTTATTGGTTATAAAGATGGTTTTAAAGGATATAAGCTTTGGAATCCAAAAACTAAAAGTACAAGTGTATAGTAGAGATGTGGTGTTTAGGGAGATGATCAATGATTCCAGGAAGGTAGTTACAGAAGAGGAACCTGGAACGGTCCAATTTGATCTCATGGAAAACTATCAGACAGTAGAGGATCTGGAAGAGGAGCATACAGATGAGGATATGGAAGAGGAGCATACAGGTGAGGATCTGGAAGAGGATGAAGAAGAGGTTCATACACCCGTGGTAAGGAGATCAACACGGGAAAGGAAGCAACCTGAAAGGTATAGTCCATCTGCTTTTCCTACTTCTTTTGTACTATCTCATATCGATGAAGATCCTAGAATAGTTAGAGAAGCTGTTAATTCTGGAGAGGCAAACCATTGGGAAGAGGCCATGGATGAGGAAATGATGTCCCTGAAAAAGAACAGAACATGGGATTTAGTGAAATTACCAAGTGGTAGGAAAGCAATAGGTTGCAAGTGGATCTTTAAGAAGAAGCAGAATGTTGAAGGTAAAGTGGAGAAATATAAAGCTCGCCCGGTTGCTAAAGGTTTTTCCCAAGTTGAAGGAATTGATTATGGTGAAGTTTTTTCTCCCGTTGCAAAGCTAACATCAATTAGATTTATGTTAGCTGTGGCTGCTGCATTTGATCTTGAAATAGAACAGAATGGATGTGAAAACCGCATTCCTTCATGGAGATTTGGAGGAAGAAATCTATATGAGGCAGCTCGAAGGTTTCACTCGTTGCAGGAAAGGAGGATCTCGTATGTAAGTTAAAGAAATCATTGTATGGACTGAAACAATCACCTAGAATGTGGTACCAAAAATTTGATACTTATGTTTTAGGAATTGGTTTTGTTCGTAGCAATGCTGATCACCGTGTGTATTCAAAGAAAATTGGTAATGTAATTGTCATTATAGTTCTTTATGTTGATGACATGTTACTAATTGGAAATAGCAAGAAACTGGTCAGGGAAGTAAAGTCTCAGTTGGCATCACAGTTTGACATGAAGGATCTTGGCCCTGCAAATTTTATATTGGGTATGCAAATAAAAAGAGATCGCTCTAACATAAAGTTGTGGCTGGATCAGAAAAAGTATGTTGAGACAGTGTTGAAAAGGTTCAATATGCAGGATTGCAAACCGATGAAGGTACCTATTTCTTTAGGTGAAAAATTGTCTGCTGAACAATGTCCAAAAATAGAAGAAGAGGTAGAGGAAATGTCACATATTCCTTATGCAAATGTTGTAGGTAGTTTAATGTATGCCATGGTTTGTACTAGAGTAGACATTGCCCATGCAAAGGGGGAGTCTTGAGTAGATATATGTCTAAACCTCGGTAAAGAGCATTGGACTCGTCGTGGAAAAGGGTGTTCAGATATTTGCGTGGCACCTCTGATTTTACAATCTGCTATGAGGGTACAGGTAAAGAAAACAGACAATTGGATATAGAAGGGTTTGTTGATGCAGATTGGGTTGGAGATCTGGACAAGAGAAGATCTACTAGTGCTTATGTATTCAATTTGTTCGGAGGGGCCATTAGTTGGATGAGCAAGAGGCAGACTGTTGTTGCTCTTTCAACTACTGAAGCTGAGTATATGGCAGCCACTGATGCAAGTAAGGAAGTCGTATGGCTGCAAAGACTATGTGCTAAAATTGGGTTCTTTCAAGGAGCTGTGAAGATAAACTGTGATAGTCAGAGTGCCATATTTTTGGCAAAGAACCCTGCTTACCATTCAAGAACGAAGCACATTGATACAAAGTTCCATTTCTGCAGGGACATGCTTGAACAGAGGAAAGTGTTGCTGGAAAAGGTAGACACCAAGGAAAATGTTGCAGATGCTTTAACCAAGGCTGTAAGCACTGAAAAGTTTAGATTCTATTCAATTGAAATGGGTCTGGCAAAGTATTCAACAAGTGGGAGAATGTTGGATGTGTCTCATTCTTTGCCGAAAAAGAATTGTACGACAGGCACTACAGCGCAAAAGACGACGGGTAGGGGGGGTCCGGGGGGGCCGGAGGCCCCCAAGGACCCCCGGCTACGGTAAAGGTGATTACGTAATAGGTGATGGCTCGGGGTGCGTAGGGGGACGCCCTCGGATACGGTGAAAGTGATAGATGCCGGCGAAGCCGACGCCAAAATTTTCACCTACTTTTATCGCTACTTTTCACCTACTTTTATCGCTACTTTTGGAGCGACCCCCAGGATTCCCACGGTTGGTGGGTGGTTAGTGGGTGTGGGTGGTTTAGCCCATGGTGTTGTATCCACGGTACCCTAATACCACTTGGTGGTTTAGGGTTGTATGAGTTTCCTTATATAATTATTGTAATGTCCCATTTTAGGGATAAGAGAGAGAATAATATATCAAGGAGGATAGACTCTTGTTTGCTGGACTAGCCCAAATTGGGTGAACCAGGGTAAATCTTGTGTGTTATATGTGCATTGAATGGTGTCATTATTTCCTTAGTTATTATTTCTGCATTATTTCTAGAATATGTTTCTGTAATTTCTCTTCAGTTGTGACCTTGTGAGAAAGTTACAAGGGGTGAGGTAGACTTAGATTGAATTCGAATATGGGTAGTATCAAAGTGAAAACCCTTGGGCTCCATGGAAATTGATGTGGCCCCTAAAGTCTTTTTTATATCAGATTAAACTACATGGAAGATACAAACTATATCTTAGGGGGAGGCCCTTGGTTCTATGGAAAAAAGGTCATTTTTTTAAAATCTAGAATCTAATTTCAATCCTCATATGTAAGAGATTAAATTTGTGCCTCTATGGGTTTGTCTCCCTACTCTTCCTTACTATATTTTGCATGAAGATGTGTTGAGAGGTGTGGCTAAGGTGAAGGGGGATCTTATTCTTATTGATCTAGTAACTAGAGCTAAATTAATAATGGTGCATGTAATCATGTGTGTTATGGTAGATCTGGAGGCACATATTTCCTCTTCTATCAAGCTTATATCATTCTTAGTTACATGGGACCAACCCATTGATTATGAAAATAGATCATCCCAGTGTTCTAGATATGGAAAACTAGGTTACAAAGTGAATCAATGTCCCCTCAAGGAATATTTGGAGAAGGAAAATAGATCTACAAGAAACAAATAGATCCAAAAGGAGAACTAGAGTTGGATCCCCTCAAAGAATTTTGGTGGTAATTTCTCTAAGGTGGTGGAAGGTGAAGCTCAGCCTCAGATGGATGAGGTTAAAAATTTGAAAGCTCTAGCAAAGAAAATTTTGCAACCCTTAAAATTATACCTAGCCAACCTGATGGCCATTGAGAAGGCATCTAAGGAGAATAACATAGCCTAGAAGCTTGGTGCTACTGAGGTATGTCATTCAAATATCATATTTGAAACCATTGTTTCTAAGGCTCTTCTTCACAATTCCTTTGATGGGATTTGTATTGGTTTTGCTCCTGAGGAGCTTGTGATTTAGTTGGTGATCCTTGAGGTAGGCTATTTGATTAGCTCCCCAAAATAATATGTAGAAAAATATTCTCCAAGCCCTAAAATCCAAAGCCAAAGGAAGGACAAGATGGATGTGGGTGTTGAGCAAAATCCAGGGAAATCCCCCTAACAATTTTATGAGGAAGAGGGAAATATATTATGAGGTTGTGAATGGATCTCAAGCTATGCTAAAACTTGAATAAGGGAAGGATGTAGGAGTAAGATAGCTAAAACTAAAATATTTTTACCATAGTAACCATGGGGTGTTTGGGGAAAATAATTCTAACTCTAAATCCCATAAATAAAGTGCCTCTCTTGGAATTTTAGAGGTCTAAATGGGCTTTCTAAATAATGGGTGGTCACTTCCCTACTTTAAATAAATTTTTCCTGATTTTTTTCTTGCAAGAAACCAAGTTCGATGGTCAAGATATAAAAGTTGTTAGAAGGATTTGTAAAGAATCCATTTTTACTGCAATCCCAGCCAATGGTTCCTCTGGGGGACTCCTTTGTCTCTAGGATGTAAATAAGTTTGAGGGCTTTGTTATTTCTTCCTTAGATAGGATTATTAATATTATCTTCTACAAAAAATAAAGTATTAAAAGATGGGTTATGATTAATGTGTATTCACCAAACTCTAGTCCTAGTAGAAACTTGTTGTGGTAAAATTTGAGTTCCATGAGAAGAATTTTTTCTCAAGAAACATGGTTTCTAGCAAGGAATTTTGATTCCCCTCTATTTTTTGGGTAAAAAAGGAGGGAACTCCCCAATCTCAAAAATCATGAAAGAGTTTGTAGATGTTGTGAGTGGCAATGTGATAGTGAATATTGAGTTGAAAGGTTTAAGATATACTTGGAGCAACTAGAGAGTGGGTAACCAACTCATCCAAATCATGTAGGGTAGGGTTCTTGTCTCTAAGGAGTACCTTTCACTTTTTGGGAATTTATCTCTATTCTCTACCTAGAATTGGCTTTGACCATAACCCCTTATGTCTTGAAGTGGACTAGGAAGAAACTAGATTCTCTAGTTAATTCATATTTGAGGCAACATGGTGCCTTCATCCTTAGTTGGAAGTTGACATAAAAAACTAATGTTCGACAAGGATCCAAGGCTTCAACCTTTCTAAAATTGTGATGAAGCTTAGAGTTGTTAAAATAAACCTTAAAGAATGGAACGGAAGGGTTTTTGAAAATATTTTACAAAATAAAAAAGACCTAAAAAGTCAACTAAAAGCTATTGAATCTAAGATATAGCTTGGAAATCAATTTCAAGAGATTATATACAGAGAAAAGGAGGTGCTGGTCAAATTTCATAAAACTATTTTGAAGGAGAAAATTTTGTGAAAATAAAAGTCTAAGACCCTTTGGATAAAGGAGGGAGATAAAAATTCCAAGTTTTTCACATCATAGCCTTGAAATACAAAAGCACCAACAAGATTAGAGCAATTTGAAAAGTTTATGGATCTAGTGCTACTCACATTAAGGATATAAGAGCTAAAGTTATAGATATTTTCAAAAATATTAGTAGGGTAGAAGAGGTTTGTAATGAAGAATCCCAAAATAATTTGTTTGGTAGTATTCCCAGTATAGTCATGGCTGATATGAACCAATCCCTTCTCTCTTTATCTCTCTTCAACAATAAGGAAGTTAGATTTTTATCTTTACGATGAAAGGAATGAAGTATCTGGGTCTTGATGGTTTCTCCCCCCTTCTTTTTTAGAAGTATTGGCATATTATGGGGAAGGATATTGTTGATTCCCTTCGGTAGGCCCAATCCATCAATATTATCTTGTTCTAAGTAAATTCTAAATTTTTAACCTAGATTCCCAAGACTATTAGTGCAAAGGACTTTAGTACCTTTAGGCCCATCAACTTATGTAATATTGTTTATAAATTTTGACAAAAGCCCTTTTTAACAAATTAAAAACTTTTCTTCCAGCCTTGATTGATTCAACCCAAAGTGAATTTATGACAGGGAGATAGACCTTGGATAATATCATAGTTGTCCGTGAAATCCTTCATTAAACTTATAAAAGTGGTGGATCTAGTCTCATCCTAAAATTAGACATAAACAAAGCTTATGATAATGTTTCATGGGAGTTTTTGTTAAAGGTTTTGGGAAAATTTAATTTTTTCTAAAATTGGATAAAATTTGATCATTCTTGTATCTCTTTTGCCGAGTTTTAGGTCTTAATAAATGGGTTCCCAACAAGTTATTTTTCAAGTTTGAGAGGCATTCACCAAGGGGACCCCTTGTCCCCTTACCTCTATATCTTAGTGGTAGAAGCTTTGGGTAGGAATATCAAGTTAGAACCCTTTGTGGAAGGTATCAAGGCCACTTTGTTGGTGGATCCTATTTCTCATCATGAATTTAAAAATGATATCCTACTTTCCCTCCGTTCTTCAATTTCCCAAGAAAAGGTACTAAATGGAATCTTGGAGGTATTTGAAATTGTAGTTGGGAGAAAGATAAATTATATAAAAATCAAATTCTTCTTTCTAAATATCACATTAGTGAGGCAGAGGATAATTAATCACATCTTAGGTTGTGAGGTGGATGTCCTCCCATCTCTTTACCTTGGAATAACTTTGTTTAAAGGGAGGATCTAGGATTCGCTATAGGAACCTATGGTGGAAAATTTACAAAGGAAGCTGATTGGGTGGAAATGATTCTTCCTCAATCAAGCCAAAAGGCTACCATGGTAAATTCAACTCTTCAGAGCATTCCAACCTTCTTTTTATCTAAGTTCAAAATTTATAACAAGATTTTATCAAAGATTGAACATATTCAATTATCATTTCTTTGGTTCAGGTTTGATGAGAAGAAAAAAATTTACTTAGTTGGTTGGGAGTAAGTCTACAGATCTAAAAATGATGGGGGATTAGGTATTCAAAATATCAAGCAAATGAATAAAGCTTTGGTTGCAAAATAGGGATGGAAGTTTGTAAATCAAACTAAACCTAGTTGGGTCAACATTATGTTGGCCAAATACTTGAGATAGGAGAATTTTTTGCTTGTTGATCCTTTACTGATTTCTAGTTCAACCTTTTGATTGAGTTTGCAAAATTCGAGGGCACTAGTCTCCAAATATTGTAGGTGGAGGTTGGGTGATAGACTCAAGTTTGATTTATAGAAAGATATTTGGTTGATGGACCAGCCCCTTGCACAAATTCTAAATTTGATGTGTTTGGAGCCTAGGACTAGATTGGTATTTGAATCTAAGGTGGCTAACTTTAACGAGGTGGTCAATGGGCTGAAGGTTTAGAAATAATTAGACCAGTCTATTCTCAATAATGTTGAACTTGA
Organism: Wollemia nobilis; assembly: GCA_028583015.1. Classification (NCBI taxonomy): domain Eukaryota; kingdom Viridiplantae; phylum Streptophyta; class Pinopsida; order Araucariales; family Araucariaceae; genus Wollemia; species Wollemia nobilis. Next base: position 9,270 of record JAQPPZ010003737.1, read on the forward strand.
AGATTAGATTCTAATTGCTAATAATTTGAATTTTTAGGTCATTAAATAAATAAATGAAGATAATGGGATCTTCTATGCAAGGGAAAATAATGAATCCTTTTTAGTCAAGTCCACCTATAATTTGCTTGCTATTAGGACCCTTCCATGGGTTCCACCTTTTAAAATATGTTTTAAGGGTCTAACACTAAAGGTGAATATATTTTTCTGGTTGGCAACTCAGAATAAGATTTCGACCATTGAAAATCTTAAGAAAAGAGGTTGGTCGATGTCAAACATATGTTGCCTCTATGGTGCTAATGAGGAACATACAATTCATTTATTCTTTCAATGCTCATTCTCTGTTGAAGTTATTAACTCTATTTTTAATTTTTTGGGTCTAAGTTGGGTGGTATAGAGTTTAGTTATTGATGTTTGCACTCAATGGTCATCTCCATTTCACTCTCCAAGGTTGAAACATTTTTGGAACTTTTTTTACCACATCTTTTCTAGTAGGTGTGGAAGGAGAGGAATAGTCAAATTTTTCAAAATAATCAAAAGAGATGCTACCTCTATTTGTGCCAAATCCTTAGCTTCTACCTTGGATAATATGTCCTCTTTGGCTTAGGAGAAGAGCAATTTTGAGGAGATTGACCTTAAAAGGAAAATTGGATTTCAACAGAGCAATAGGGTTTAAAGTCTTCTTGGTCCTAATCCTTGAGACCTTGTGGCATGGGAACCTCCTTCTTTAGGTTGGGTTAAACTAAAATTTTATGGAGCTTCATAAGGTAATCCTAGTAATGTTGGTGCTGGTGGGGTTCTTAGGGATGAAAGAGGTGGGCTTCTATTGGTGTATGTCAAATTATTATATATTTAGACTTACCATGTTGTAGAGGCTAGAGCTCTTTACCCGGTTCTCTTAATTATGGATAAGATGGGGTACCAAAATTTTGAATTTAAGGAGATTCACTTAATATCATAAACTTGGTCAAATGTGATTTAGTCCCTGATTGTAACATTGAGGCTGTGATTATGGAGTCTAGGAAAATTCTTCATTCTAGAGAGGATAGGGAGATAAAGCATATCTTAAGAGAAGGAAATTGCCACACTAACTTTACAGTAAACCTGGGTATAAGTCTTAATGTTCTATCTATTTGGAGAGAAAAATTTCTCGAAGGCCTTCTTCAATTGGATTTAGAGGTGCATGCTTCTTGATGTTGTGTAAGATTTTACTGTTTATGAAGAAATATTTTTTGTCTCAGCCAAGTGGGAGTGTTGGTTGGCTAGGGGTCTCATTAGACTTATTTGAGGTGGGGTTGGCTGGTGGTATTTTAAATTTTTTTATCATTGTATTTGGTGCAAGTTTCTATGTTGAGGCAGTGGTATTGTGTGTGTTGCCTTCCCTCAGGTGGGTCATGTGGAGGAGGGTTAGCTTTTTCATGTGGTATTTCTGGCTTGTTTCTAGTTTACATTATGGGAAACCCTTGGCTGTGTTGTTCTAATTTTTTATTTCTTATATCAAGTTATAGTTAGTCCACTTGGTGATGGGTGACCAGTTGTATTGCTTTATAGTTGTTCTTGTCCCTATATTGTTGTTCTTAGGCCAAGTTTTGTAAGACTTCTCCTATTGTAAAAATTTTTAAGGACCCTTTGAAAACCCCTTCTATATCTAATATATATAGATATATAATATTAAAACATGATTTTTTTAAAATATTAAATTAATACAATTTTACATAATTATAACTAATTTTAATTTAAAAATTTGAAATATAATAAATAT
>JAQPPZ010003738.1:0-11489 GCA_028583015.1 Wollemia nobilis
GTCGCGATATCGCGACGTATTTCGAACTACGTGACCGAAGCGACAAATGGTCGCGATATCGCGACGTATTCCGAAGCACCATGGCAATGCAACTCACGGGCGAAAGTTAAAAATTGGCTAAGTGAAAATTTGGTCGCGATATCGCGACACCAAAGTTCCTTGGCCGGCATAGCCAAAAATCAAAAAGGTGTCGCGATATCGCGACACCTTGGCTGGCACAGCCAAAAAAATCAAAAAGGTGTCGCGATATCGCGACACCTTGGTCAACACAGCCAAAATTCGAAGAGGTGTCGCGATATCGCGACACCTTGGCCGACAAAGCCAAAACGCAAAGAAGTGTCGCGATATCGCGACCCCTTGCGATCAAAGGCAAAGTGGCGATTCCAGGTGGCGTTCTAGGTGGCGTTCCAAGTGGCAGTTCTGAGTGGAGTTCCGAGTGGCGTTCCAGATGGCGTTCCAGGTGGCGGTTTCAAAGGCCGTTAAGGTCGTTCCATTTGTTCGTTTCAAAAGCCGTTAAGGCGGTTATGAACGGCGATGCATCTGGAGACATGGAGGATTAAAAAGGATTTTCTTTGGCAGATTCATGAGGCAAGGGGAGAACAGAGAGGACTGCGGCTGTATTTTACATTGAAAGCACTGTGTATTGTTTTTCACGGCACTTTATTGTAATAGCTCCCTGTTTCAAAAATAATAGACAGCGACTGTTAAATAAAATTGTGTCATTTTATTTGCTCTGAGATTGGCTCCCCATCAGAATTCTGAAAAGTTTAAAAATTGCAAAAAATGACCGTGTAAAAGTGGTCGCGATATCGCGACACCAAAGTTGTCGCGATATCGTGACGTATTTCGAACTACGTGACCGAAGCGACAAATGGTCGCGATATCAATACGAAAATGTCGTCGCGATATCGCGACGTATTCCGAAGCACCATGGCAATGCAACTCACGGGCGAAAGTTAAAAATTGGCTAAGTGAAAATTTGGTCGCGATATCGCGACACCAAATTTGTCGCGATATCGCGACACCTTGGCCGGCACAGCCAAAAATCAATTGGCCGGCACAGCCAAAAAAATCAAAAAGGTGTCGCGATATCGCGACACCTTGGTCGGCACAGCCAAAATTCGAAGAGGTGTCGCGATATCGCGACACCTTGGCCGACAGAGCCAAAACGCAAAGAAGTGTCGCGATATCGCGACCCCTTGCAGTCAAAGGCAAAGTGGCAGTTCCAGGTGGCGTTCCACGTGGCAGTTCCAGGTGGTGTTCCAAGTGGCAGTTTTGAGTGGAGTTCCGAGTGGCGTTCCAGATGGCGTTCCAGGTGGCGGTTTCAAAGGCCGTTAAGGCCGTTCCATTTGTTCGTTTCAAAATCCGTTAAGGCGGTTATGAACAGCGATGCATCTGGAGACATGGAGGATTAAAAAGTATTTTCTTTGGTGGATTCAGGAGGCAAGGGGAGAACAGAGAGGACTGCGGCTGTATTTTACATTGAAAGCACTGTGTATTGTTTTTCACGGCACTTTATTGTAATAGCTCCCTGTTTCGAAAATAATAGACTGTGACTGTTAAATAAAATTGTGTCATTTTATTTGCTCTGAGATTGGCTCCCCATCAGAATTCTGAAAAGTTCAAAAAGTTCAAAAATTGCAAAAAATGACCAAGTGTAAAAGTGGTCGCGATATCGCGACACCAAAGTTGTCGCGATATCGCGACGTATTTCGAACTACGTGACCGAAGCGACAAATGGTCGCAATATCGCGACGAAAATTTCGTCGCGATATCGCGACGTATTCCGAAGCACCATGGCAATGCAACTCACGGGCGAAAGTTAAAAATTGGCTAAGCGAAAATTTGGTCGCGATATCGCGACACCAAAGTTGTCGCGATATCGCGGCAACCTTGGCCGGCACAGCCAAAAATCAAAAAGGTGTCGCGATATCGCGACACCTTGGCCGGCACAGCCAAAAAAATCAAAAAGGTGTCGCGATATCTCGACACCTTGGTCGGCACAGCCAAAATTCGAAGAGGTGTCGCGATATCGCGACACCTTGGCCGACAGAGCCAAAACGCAAAGAAGTGTCGCGATATCGCGACCCCTTGCAGTCAAAGGCAAAGTGGCAGTTCCAGGTGGCATTCCACGTGGCAGTTCCAGGTGGAGTTCCAAGTGGCAGTTCTGAGTGCAGTTCCGAGTGGCGTTCCAGATGGCGTTCTAGGTGGCGGTTTCAAAGGCCGTTAAGGCTGTTCCATTTGTTCGTTTCAAAAGCCATTAAGGCGGTTATGAACGGCGATGCATCTGGAGACATGGAGGATTAAAAAGGATTTTCTTTGGCAGATTCAGGAGGCAAGGGGAGAACAGAGAGGACTGCGGCTGTATTTTACATTGAAAGCACTGTGTATTGTTTTTCACGGCACTTTATTGTAATAGCTCCCTGTTTCGAAAATAATAGACTGTGACTGTTAAATAAAATTGTGTCATTTTATTTGCTCTGAGATTGGCTCCCCATCAGGTATGCCTCCAATAGTCTGAGTAAATACGTAAGATCAAAATAAAATACTTTAAATATGAAGAGTCGAAGGTTGTAAAGGATTGTAAATCATTTAATCCATTCTTATATAAAGAATTAGAGCTCATAGAGGAAGATGATATGCCTAGGTCTATCTTAGACGAAGAATCAAAGCTTATAGAGGAAGGTGAGATTTGTAGGTCTCTCTCAAATGAAGAATGAAATCTTATAGATGAATGTGAGGTGTTTAATTTCCTCCTAGAGGGAGAAAAGTCTATAATGGGAGCAAGAACTTAATCAAAATACAAGGGATTTGGTTTTCCTATTTGAAGAAGATAAATAGAGATAAGTTTACAATTAGAACGAGGCATTGGTGCTTCTCTCAGATGATGAATTGGAGCCCATGGGAGCAATAGGAAAGGAATTAATCCAAGATATAAAACATTCAACTTTATCTTAGAGGAAGAAAATTTTGCAAGGTTTGAAGAGTTTGCATATGACGTCCTCTTATAAAAGTATCTTACTTTCAAAATATCAAATTTTAGAAGTAGACATCATTTAATAAATGAAGGATTCACGTGTTATTTTTTAAATTGTTCAAGTGATTTTAGATGAAATAGATACATTAAGCAGTAGAGAGGCTATGATTCTAAATATGATGTGGTTTCCCATAATTTTGGGGAGTAAAGTTGGGATAAAGCTTGCATTCCAATAAATTAATGCTTTGAAGGATGATACTGAATTTATCAAGAAACATAAACAAAAGAAACCACCATTTTTGTGTAATGATCTATCATTTAGTTGCACAAAATTAAGGGTCCAAATTGATTGTTAGCATTAGAATTCACCATGGAATTAGATAAAGGGTGAATTAGCTATCATTCTAACACCCACCCATGTTTCCAATCATTTTTCATCTAAAGAGGAGTATCATTGTCAAGGTGGTTGACATCAAGAGTCAAATGAAAAAGGAATAGTGAGAAAGTTTTTTTAACTGATTAGACTTCAACATTCACCCATAATCCTTTTTACTCTTTTTGTGAAGAAATATACTATCATCTAGCATGCATCTATGATCTCTAAATTGGGAAAGACCACTTAAGACCCTCCTTATGCATCGTTGATGTGATTTGACTTGTGCCTAATAGGTATTGGAAGATCCTTTGTTGGAACATTGGCATCAGAAGGGAGGGTAGTTGTTTTTATGAGCCTATAAATGGTATTGTATTTTGCTAGATGAAATAATTACCAATAAAATTCTCATAGAATAGTTATTTTTGTAAAATCCCTTCTTTCATTTCCACTTTGGTTTTCTTTGTTTAAAAGATGGAATAATGAAGAGAGAGAAGTATAACAAAAATAAATAAAAAAGAAATTCCCCATATTGCATGAGCAAAAATGTCACAATGGACATTCAAGTTCCCATTTCCTATCATCGATTTCTTTTTAGGATTAGTTAAGGGTCTCTCTAAAATAAGTAAATTCAATGTCAAAATGCAGTAAATCTCAAAATTTACCCAAATCCTATATGGATGGTTTCGTTGGTAAGGAGATTGATTTGCACGAGATGAGGCATAGACCCAAGAAGATTATGAAAGCAAAGTGGACCTAAGATTCAAACCATTTTATGGGTAGGCAAAATGTTTATTTTTTATTTTTTAGGAGTATAAATCCATAACACAATGGATAAGGTAAAAACTAGGATATCCATTGCTAACAATGCCAACATGGAAATGACAACCAACATGGGACCTTCAATGACTCATGAAAAGAAAAGAGAAGAGGGAGAAATGATGGATAACCTTAAAGAGAAGGGATCCAATGAAGAAAAAGATTCACTTGTTAGGGAAGGAAGAGCAAGAATATAAGTGACTACTATAGAGGCACAAATTGCTTCCAACATATCCCCCAAGACCACCTTCACTTCACTTTGACCCATGTTTCTTCTATTCCCATTGCTATTCTCTCTTACCCTCTTCTATTTTGTTGTGCCTCTTATGTTCCTCCTACTTCTATTGCATAAATCCCACTAGTAATAAGCATATCCATAATTTCCAATAGTACCAATAGGCTCTTCCAATTTTATAATGGGGTTATCACTATCACCATTTCACCATGATTCGTTTCTCCATCATCCCACTACGAATATCCTATCATAATCCATCCTTACATCAATTTGTCATATCATGACATCCATCACATCACTCCATATAACTCTCTTGAGTATTGATGTTGCCTATCACCACTCAACCTATGTGTTAATCTATTAGGACTTTATTACCTTATGTGTCTTATTTAGAGTGGTTGTAACCTACCAAACTATTAGTTAGGAGGTTAGACTATTAGTTATAACTAATGTTTGATTATAACCAATAGTTTATATTTAATATATGGTTATAAGTATAACTAATATTGCATGGTTTTAACCTATGTTTTTTGTATTTAAATATCAATTCTAGATTTATGAAAAATGGTTTTAACTTTTCCCATCATTGATATTAGAGCCAAGTTTACACTCGAGATAGGAGAGAGAGTTTTGAATGAAATTTAGGTTTTAAATAGAATGAATAAACTTATTTGACTCCTCCTCCTAAATTCTAGAGTGTAATCACTCTTATTGGAGGATTAAGAGAGCCAAGACTCTTGATTAATCCATCCAATAATTCTCTCCTTTAAATATTTACAACATCTCATGCCTAATGCATGTGGGATTATGGAGAATAAAGCACATTAGGCTTGATGGTGTAATGGACACATTGTAAGGTAATCTTAACGCTCTAGAAACATTCAACACCAAGCATTTGTTTTTTTGATCAAGCCTATGGTTGAGGTGTTGCACAACGACATCATGCCCACGATGTGTGAGAACATCATTGACACGTCCTTTAAGCCTCTCAATTGTTGATGATAACAAGGTCTGCCCCGATGCCCTTAAATTATTCAAAAAGTAGATACAATGCATGTGAAGGACCAAATTGTGAATATGCAGATGAGAAAATCTTGTTGAGGGTGCTAGTTCCCACGGTGGTAATCTAGGGGCCATGTTTGAGCATGTGGGTGTATCCAAGGTGGAGTTTTTGGTGATGCAAACAGTGTACATCGATGTAGATATCATAGATGGGGGTTTACAATGATTTCCCTTGTTTGATCCATATGGAATAACCCTTGGTGATGCAAGTATATATAGAAAGGTGTGGTATATCAAACTGGTCGTATATTGAAAGGGGGATCATTTAGGAGTTATAAGGAACCCTCACCATGGTCATGCCAAAAGTTCTTACAAATTCATAGCTACGCAAAGGTTCAAACTTTGGATCTTAGAAAAATAAGATGACAATCATCTTAGTAGTGAGAAAGTTTGGGATATTGTCATTGATAAAGTTACTCGACCTAAAGAGGATGAAGATGAACAACATAAATTCGATGATATAGATGTTAGAGCGTTAATGTTCATCACTCTTGCCACAACAAATGTTATTCAATGACACATTTATGAAGTAAAAACATCCAAAGAGGCATGGGACACTCTTTCTACCATCTATGAAGGGAAGAGGAAATCAACAATACTTCACATTTAGTCTCAACTTCACATGTTGAGAGTCCAAGATGGAGAAAGCACATTGAGGTTTTTCTTTGCCGAGTTGTATATTTGAGAGCCAAACTAAATTCCATGGGAGAAATTATGGACGATTATCTCTTGGTACCCATCATACTTAGAGCTCTATCATATTCATTTCGAGTATTGACCACTTCCTTGCAATTGATGAGTTGGTGAATATGCTTAACAGGAAGAGGCAACCCATAAGTTGAGGGATCAATTAACAAATAATGCACTCATTTTTGAGAAGTTTGAGAGAAAGAAGCCATAAAAGGGTCCTTCCCCATCATCATCTTCACAAAAATAACCTTAGAAATAAAAAATGTATTGCCACATTTGTGATAAATATGGATATTTGTTGGTTTAACCCTATGACTCAAGGAGATCAAGTCCACAAACCTACTTAGAAGAAGACACGGTACAAGTCACGTCCTAAGCAAAAGTGACGACAAGGACATGTTGCACATGAAGAACCAAATTCAAAATTCGAACATGCATACAAGGTGCTAATATCTAAGGACGTTAAAATAACGAAGGATGCAATTTGATATATTGACTCAAGTGCTAGCAAGCACATGACTAGAAATAAAGCATGGTTTGATTCATTACAAGCCAAAGAGAATTTTAACAACCCATGTCTAACTCGGTCTAGCTCACTAGTTCCACAAGGTAAAAAACATTATTTATTTTTACTAACTAGATACATCCTAAGATGATTTTTTTGAGTCAAACGATTTTGATGATCATCCAATATTTAATTAGTACAAGGTATATTCAGCCACTTTTAGATTTTAGTCACTGCAGATGACTCCCAAGTGGACAAGACTAGCCAATTCCCATAGAACGTGCCATTTTGTGGATCTATCTTCTCATCCTCTTGTTTTGGTATGAGAGCTTAATCTATGGCTAGGGTTATCCTCTAGGGTCCATAACACCTAGAGGGTGGACGCATACTCTCCCCATCCTTTAGAATGAGGATCCTAGACTTGTTTTGGCCCTTCTATCTTGACTTAAATATGCAAGGGTGTAGCGTATATGCCTAGTGCCTAGTTGATTGTCCACTTCTTTGGAGTCAACTAGGGTCATGCCATTGCTTTGGATATGGACCTAGTATCACTTGTCAAGTTACGAATAACGATGAGTTATCCTATTCCAACCGTTACAGATTAGTCTAGCATCAAGGTCTTGCTAGATTTCTCTCAATCGTAAGCTAAATTAAAGCTAGAAAGAAAACAGCACCCGCATCCATACCGGATTGCATGGTTGCAGAAGGATCATAGAGCATTGGTCAGTGAACAATGTTTGGTTAAGTTCAAAATTGGAAGATACCAGGATGAGGTCCTGTGTGATATTTTGCCGATGGATGCTTGCCATTTGTTGCTTGGAAGACCATGGCAATTTGATAGACGTGCAGTGCATGATGGACATGCAAATACCTATTCCCTGACAAAAGATGGAGTACGCCACAAACTGAAGACATTACAGGAGGTTGAGGAAAAGGTATGCAATAATGCTAGAATTTGTTTAGTAGATGGCAGAAAATTTTTGGATGGTATGAAGAGGGATTCAATGTGTTATGCATTAATTCCTAATGTAAAAAGAGAAGATACTACTAACATTCCCACAGAAGTTGAACATCTGTTAGCAAAATTTCCTGATATAATATCAGACAATGTGCACCGAGGGTTTGCCGCCAATGAGGAAGATTAGTCATCGGATTGACTTAATACCAGGATCTAGCTTACCCAACAAAGCGGCTCATAGAATGTCTCCTGGTGAGAATGAAGAATTGAACCGAGCAAGTTCAAGAATTGTTGAGGAAGGGTTTGATTCGGGCAAGTTTGAGCCCTTGTGCGGTGTCAGCGATACTTGCACCAAAGAAGAATGGCGAATGGCGAATGTGCACTGATTCCCGAGCCATTAATAAAATTACTATTAAATATCGCTTTCCATTACCCAGAATGGACGATATCATGGATTGCTTGAGTGGAGCTAAATACTTCACTAAGATTGATTTGAAGAGTGGATATCATCAGATACGTGTTCGAGAGGGTGATGAATGGAAGACGACCTTTAAAACCAGAGAGGGTTTGTATGAGTGGTTAGTTATGCCGTTTGGATTGACTAATGCACCCAGTACATTTATGAGGTTGATGAATGAAGTATTGCGTGACTTCATGGAAAAGTTCGTGATAGTGTATCTAGATGATATTCTGATTTTTAGTACCACATTGGATGAACATTTGTTGCATGTTCGGACGAGTTTTGAAAAAGCTGCGTGAGGAGCGATTATTGATCAATATACGAAGTGCGATTTTGTACAGAAGGAGTTGATATACCTGGGATTTGTCATCTCAGAGGAGGGTCTGAAAATGGATCCTGAGAAAGTGAAGGCTATCCTTGAATGGCCTACTCCAAGGAATGTGACAGAGGTAAGATCATTTCATGGTCTTGCAAGTTTCTATAGAAAGTTTATTAGAGACTTTAGCAGTATTTGTGCACCCCTAACAGAAACTATGAGAGGGGATAAGAGAGAGTTTAAGTGGATCGCCAAAGCGAGATACCGGCATGAATATATTGAAGAAGAAAGTGACAGAGCAGCCCATTCTAGCACTTCCGGATTTTAGTAAAGTGTTTCAGAGTTGATTGTGATGCCGATGGCGATGCCATTGGAGCTGTGTTGAGTCAAGAAGGTATACCGTTGCATATTTTAGTGAAAAATTGAATGATGCTAGAAAGAAATACTCTGTTTATGATCAAGAATTCTATGCTATAATTCGGGCTCTTAAGAAATGGAGACATTATTTGCTCACCAAAGAGTTTGTTTTATATCTCGACCATCAAGCTTTGCGATATATCAATAGTCAAGGTAAACTTAACCAACGACATTTGAAGTGGGTTGAATTCCTGTAGAGTTATACCTTTGTACTAAAGCATAGAAGTGGCAAATCTAATAGAGTTGCAGATGCCTTGAGTAGACGGCATAATTTGTTGATGGAAATGAGAGTGCAGGTTGTTGGGTTTGATGAACTCAAGAGTTTATACCAAGCAGATCCAGATTTTGCAGAGGCATGGACCGCATGTGTGTCTCCTACTACCGTGGATCGCACTAAGTGGTTAGATTTCATGATCCAAGATGGGATCTTGTTTAGCGAGAATCGGTTGTGCATTCCGGAAGTTCCATGAGGGAGAATTTGATAAAAGAGAAGCATAGTGGAGGACTAGCGGGGCATTTTGGCCGTGATAAGACCATTGCTCTTGTTAGTGAGAATTACCATTGGCCACGATTGCGACGGATGTGACCCGATTTGTGCGGGGTTGCAGAGTGTGCCGGATGGCCAAAGGAGTCGATCGGAATACAGGAATGTACCAGCCATTGCCTGTACCGGGAAGACCTTGGGAAGATATCAGCATGGATTTTGTTCTTGGTCCGCCAAGAACACAACGTGGAAATGATGCCATTTTTGTTGTTGTTGATAGGTTTTCAAAAATGGCCCATTTTATTCCATGTCAGAAGACAAGTGATGCGGTTCACATTGCCGGCTTGTTCTTCAAGGAGGTAGTCCGACCTCATGGTCTACCCCAAAGCATTGTTTCGGACGAGAGATACCAAATTTGTGGGTTATTTCCGGAGAACTCTATGGAAGAAGCGAAAGCAGACTTGAAATTCGGTTCTACGTACCATCCGATGATCGATGGACAGACCGAGGTAGTCAACAAAAGTTTGGGTAATCTTCTACGGTGTATGCGGTAGGAGATAAACCGAAGGGATGGGATCCGATTTTACCCAGGCAGAGTTTGCTTACAACAATTTTGTCAATCGCAGTACTGGTAAATCACCATTCCAGTTGTGCATGGGTACGAGTCCTAGAAACGCTTCGAGTTAAGACCGATGGATAAAGCAGGACAAGTGCGATCGTTGAAGTGAAGACTTTGCGAGACATATGAAGACTTTACATGAAGAGGTACAACAGCATATCAGTCAAATGAATGCTACTTACAAGGCCAGAGCAGATCAGAAGCGGCATTTCAAAGAATTCCAAGTAGGGGATGAAGTCATGGTTCACTTTCGTAAGGAACGTTTTCCTAAGAAGACTTACAATAAGTTGAATATGAAGAAGTTTGGACCATGCCGGATCATAGGCAAACGAGATTCAGGCAATTCCTATGAAGTTGATCTCCCAAGTGAGCTGAATATTTCACCTATCTTCAATATTTCAGACTTGGTTGAATATCATGCAAGAAGTTGTAGTGAACCACCCAATCCGGATCGCTAGAACATTCCCGCATCCACTCCGGACAAAGAAGAAATTGAAGACATACTCGACACTCGTGCAGGCAGAAGTACCCGAAACAAGCAATATTCGGAGTATTTGGTCAAGTGGAAGAACAAACCTGTCGAAGATGCCACATGGTTGTCCAAATCAGAGGTTGATCGTTTGGGTTTTCCTCTGACCATCCAGAAGTGAGGATCACTTCTAATCATCTACCCCGGGTGTCTGATGCAGGAGCATCTCGGGCAGTGCAGCAATCTTGCATCACCAAAAAAAAAAAAAAAAATTCCAAGTTGAAAAGTTCGAAAAGTTCAAAAATTGCAAAAAATGACCAAGTGTAAAAGTGGTCGCGATATCGCGACACCAAATTTGTCGCGATATCGCGACGTATTTCGAACTACGTGACCGAAGCGACAAATGGTCGCGATATCGTGACGTATTCCGAAGCACCATGGCAATGCAACTCACGGGCGAAAGTTAAAAATTGGCTAAGTGAAAATTTGGTCGCGATATCGCGACACCAAAGTTGTCGCGATATCGCGACAACCTTGGCCTGCATAGCCAAAAATCAAAAAGGTGTCGTGATATCGCGACACCTTGGCCGGCACAGCCAAAAAAATCAAAAAGGTGTCGCGATATCGCGACACCTTGGTCAGCACAGCCAAAATTCGAAGAGGTGTCGCGATATCGCGACACCTTGGCCGACAAAGCCAAAACGCAAAGAAGTGTCGCGATATCGCGACCCCTTGCAGTCAAAGGCAAAGTGGCAGTTCCAGGTGGCGTTCTAGGTGGCGTTCCAAGTGGCAGTTCTGAGTGGAGTTCCGAGTGGCGTTCCAGATGGCGTTCCAGGTGGCGGTTTCAAAGGCCGTTAAGTCCGTTCCATTTGTTCGTTTCAAAAGCCGTTAAGGCGGTTATGATCGGCGATGCATCTGGAGACATGGAGGATTAAAAAGGATTTTCTTTGGCGGATTCAAGAGGCAAGGGGAGAACAGAGAGGACTGCGGCTGTATTTTACATTGAAAGCACTGTGTATTGTTTTTCACGGCACTTTATTGTAATAGCTCCCTGTTTCGAAAATAATAGACAGCAACTGTTAAATAAAATTGTGTCATTTTATTT
>JAQPPZ010003739.1:0-10361 GCA_028583015.1 Wollemia nobilis
TCATTGTTGTCAACACGAGACAGCATTGATGCACTTGATGCAGCTCGAGAGGTCGACCGATCAAGTATAGTGATTTTCAAGGAAAAAAGAAGTGACCCGTATTCATAAATTTGCAGAAAAAGACAAGTAATAAAACTGTCGCGATATCGCGACATGTTTTTTGTCGCGATCCCAACGAGATGGTGGGAAGGACCAGGGGAAAAAAAAAAATGGTTTGATTTCACAAAAAAAAAAGGGAAGAGAAAAAATAACAAAATTGTCACGATTTTGCGACATAACTGAGGAGAGAGAAGGCGCAAGCAAAATTGTCACGATTTCGTGACATAACTGAGGAGAGAGAAGGTGCAAGCAAAATTTTTGCGATTTCATGACATGACTGAGGAGAGAGAAGGCGCAAGCAAAATTGTCGCGATTTCGCGACAAAAAGGATGAGAGAGAAAGTGCATGAGAAAGTGTCGCGATATCATGAAAGTTTCGGAAGAAAAGCACTAAGGGCGCAAAGTGTCGCGATATCGTGACAAAAAGGAGGAGAGAGAAAGTTCATCAAAAATTGTCGCGATTTCGCGACATGCTGGAAGGAAAGAAGCAAAGTTGAAAAACTGTCACGATTTCGCGACAAGTTTGGAGTAAAGGTGCCATGGACGAAAAGTGTCGCGATTTCGTGACAAGTTTGAAGAAGCGAGCGCCTAGGATGAAAACTGTCACGATTTCGCGACATGTTGGAGGCAAAGCAGCAAAGTCGAGTAACTGTAGCGATTTCGCTACATGTTGCAGTTTCGCTGGCTGAAGCAAAGAAAATGCACTAAGTCAAGAAAGTGTAGCGATTTTGCTACAAGTTTGAAATACAAGGCGCAAGAGTGCAGCGATTTCGCTACAAGTTCGGAATGGAAGGCACAAAGATGTAGCGATTTCGCTATAGGTTCAAAATGCAAGGTGCAAAGGTGCAGCGACCTCGCTACGAGTTCGAAATGCAAGGGGCATAGGTGTAGCGATTTCGCTACAAGTGTAAAACACAGAACACAATGGGGTAGCGATTTCGCTACAAGTCTAAGATTAGCAAGTCGAAGCAAGAGGAAGCACCAAGACAACAAAGTTGTAGCAATTTTGCTACATGCTAGATTTTCAGAGGCCGCAGCAAAGAAAATTACTAAGTCAAAAAGGTGTAGCGATTTCGCTACCACATGAAGAGAGAATTGTACGGAGGCCGAAAGCATCGTGATTTCACGACAAAGCGAAGGATGACATCAGCAAAACTGAGAAGTGTCGCGATTTCGCGACAAGGTGAAAGAAAAGCCACTGGAAGCCGAAAGCGTCGCGATTTCGTGACAACTTTGAAGATGACGTCAGCAAAAGCTGAAAGTGTCACGATTTCGTGACAAGGTGAAAGAAAAGCCGTTGGAAGCCGAAAGCATCGCGATTTCACGACAACTTTGAAGATGACATCAGCAAAAGCTGAAAGTGTCACGATTTTGCGACAAGTTGAAAGAAAAGCCGTAGGAAGCCGAAAGCGTCACGATTTCGCGACGACATTAAGGATGACGTCAGCAAAAGCTAAAAGTGTCATGATTTCATGACATGTCTCATTTTCGCGGCTAGGAGACAAAAAAAAAAAAACTCGATGCAGCAAAAGCATCGTGATTTCGCGACATGTCTCATTTTCGCGGGTGTGTGCCGAGTAAAGTGGAAGGAGGCTGAAAATGTCGCGATATCACGACATGTAATGTTTTTGTGGGTGCATGCTGAGATAAGGTCTTGAAGGAATATATGTTGCGATATCGCGACAGGTAACAGCTTGGCGGGAAAAATCCAAAGATACATGCACTATGACAGGTGTCAAAATAGCGCCAGTTACGGTAGATTTAACTGGATTCAGATCTGCAGTTCCCAGTAACAGGTGTTGGTGAAATATTAGAGAAAATACTACAACAGTTAACTAGAGTCACAGGGAAAGTTACAAAGCATGCATTTAAGAAAAGAACGGTTGTTGTAGGGTCATGATGCAGCAAGCTGGCACAAGCGCAGTATTACAGATAATCTCTACAAACAAGAAATCCTCTCGATGGTTGTGCATGTCAGACATGACAATAGCGGGTAGAATAGAAGGATCGACGCAGTATAGAAAAGAGTGTGAAAGTGCTAAAAGGGCAGTTACGTAGAGTTTAGGAGAAAAGAATCATAGAGCATCGAAACGCATAGAAATGCTGTCAGTCTGCATATAAAAGGGTTTCAGTACCAGCAGAGCAGAATGTCAGAATATGTCAGTAAGAAAACGGTGAAAAGGCAAAACGCGTCAGAGGGGATTTGACGGATCGATTACAGCCAAAAATGCATGAAATTTTAGAGGGAAAAATTGAACCGTTTAAAAATTGAGCCATTTAAGAAAATCAAATATAAAAACTCGAACAGGCACAGGAAGAGAGGTTACTGCAACCATGGTTATTCATGAAAAACAAAAGATAAGGTTGAGTAAGAGTGTCGTCTGAAGTACGATGAAAGAACAAGAACTCGAACTCGAATGCAATTTTATTGAAAGATCGGAAGAGAGGTTTAGACGCGTAAAAGGAAGATATTGAGATTCTAACAATTCTCTGTATGCTTCTGTGAGATTAATTTGTATGAGCTATAGACCAGTGAGGGTCTTGCAAAAGAGAAGGCATTTTTATGTCAATATTTTGTTAAAAATTGAAATCCAAGTTGGTGCTTGGTAAAAGGAGTTGGTGCTCCTATCTGTTGCAGCAAAAAAATTAGGGGTTGGTGCTCCTTCCAATGGGTGCTGGTAAACTATTTGTAAATATTGAATCCTTGCAAAGACTGGATTTGGATTGTAGTCCAAACAATCATTATTTGAGGAGTAGCCACATCGGTGAACCTCGTTAAATCTTGTGTTGTGTGATGCTCATGTGTTATACTTGCTTTATCTATTTTTAAGCTTGCATTTTTAAGTTTTAAGAGTTGCAGATTCAAGTTTTTAAATAGTTACACTGATTCACCCCCCCTCTCAGTGTCATTGTGAGAATATCAATTGGTATCAAAGCAAGGTTCCTGTACAAGCTTAATCAGCTAAGGTGATCTTGGGAGATACACAATGGTCGGTGGTGAAGGATTCTCTTCTAACAAAGCTCCTCTGTTTGATGGAACAAATTATTCTTTCTGGAGACTTAGGATGCAGACATATCTATGTGCATTGGGTTATGACATTTGGGAATCTATTGAAAATGGATACACTATACCCTTTGTTCCTCCAAAAGATGCGGCTGAGAAGAAAAAGTTTGAGAAAAACTCAAAAGCCAAGAATGCTATTATGTGTGGATTAGTAGACAGTGAGTTGATACGCATCATGAACTGTAAATCTGCAAAATACATATGGGACAAACTGTAAAGCATTCATGAAGGAGATAGCAAGATCAAGGAAGCTAAGCTGCAAACACATCATGCCCAGTTCGAAGCATTAAAGATGACTGATGATGAGAACATAGAAGCCTATATGCTGAGAGTAAATGGAATCATTAATGCAATAAGAGGACTCGACGAGGAGATGGAAGATGCAGTTGTTGTGAAGAAGGTACTAAGAACTCTCAATAAAAGATTTGATGCAAAGGTTTCTACCATAGAAGAAGCAAAAGATTTAAATTTTTTTAGTATGGATGAAATGCATGGTTCTCTAACAGCATATGAAATGAGAATTGGACAAACAAAGCCCTCAGACAGAGAAGCAGCTTTTCAAGCACAGAAAAATATAAAATCTAAACAAGAATCTGAGGAAGAAGAATCTATAAATGAAACTGAAGCAAACTTTGTTAGGAAATTAGTAAAGGGAAAAGGAAAGTATAGAGGCAAGCTACCGTTCAAGTGCTTTAACTGTGGAGGCATCGGGCACTTTGCAGCAAAATGTCCAATGAATGAGAAAAACAAAAATGATGAAGGGACACACCAAGAAAGAAATGTCTGGAAGAAGAAACCACATTTTAGAAAAAGGAACTTCAAGAAGAAAAGTTTCATTTCAAAGAACATTGACTCTTCAGAAGACAGGTCCAAGTGAGGACTCGGAAGAAGAAACTCGGTGAAGCCTTGTTCATGGCTTTTGAAGAACAAAGAACCGAGGAAACCCGGGAGTGTGAAGAAAAATTAGAGGATGAGGCTAAGGTAGATCTGGAAGGTGATTTGGTTGCTGCACTTGAAGAGTTAAGTGCAGAAAGGAAAAGAAATAAAAAGATTTCAAGAAAATTTGAGGATGCTAGCAATTTGATATTCAGTTTGAAAGTACAAACTGAAGAATATAAGAAAAAGTCTGAAGATTTTGAAGCTCAGTTAACCGTGAAAATAAATGAGTGCAATAAGCTAGAAGAAGACATAGTTGGAT
Source organism: Wollemia nobilis (assembly GCA_028583015.1). Classification (NCBI taxonomy): domain Eukaryota; kingdom Viridiplantae; phylum Streptophyta; class Pinopsida; order Araucariales; family Araucariaceae; genus Wollemia; species Wollemia nobilis. The sequence goes on from JAQPPZ010003739.1 coordinate 4,361, forward strand.
TAAGGCTGCAGCTAGAAGAGATGAATCGAAAACTGAGTTGTCATCATAAATTTGAAGATAGTTCCGTAAAAATGAATAAAATGTTAAATAATCAAAGGCCTACGGGTATCAAATTTGGTCTAGGATTTGATGAAGGAGAATCCTCAAAGGACTCAAATGCTGTAACTGTGGAACCAATAAAGAATAAAGACAAGATCAGGGTTGATCAAGATAAACTGTATCATGCAAAAGAAAACAATAAGTCCAAGCTCGAAAGGAGTTCTGCAAATGATGGATTCACCAAAGTCACATATCAAAGAAGAAGAAGACCCATGGCTCCTACTTCCACATGGCAACAACCATTTCCCTGGTACACTCATTCCTTTTCTGGTTATTGTTTTAAATGCAATGCATATGGTCATAAAATTTCAAGTTGTAGATATAATGTAGAACAAAGAAATTTTGCTAGTAGAAATATTTTTTCACCTTTGATAGATTATGCTGTAGAATGTTATAACTGTCATAAATTCGGACATATTGCAAGAAATTGTCGTAGCTCTTTTGCAGGAAATAAATATCAGGGAAGAAAGTATCAATCAACTGGATTAAAAAAAAACAAAAAATCTCTCGAAAAACTGTCACAAGCCAATGAAAGGGAGAAGGTAAAACAAGTGACCAGATCTGTTGTTAAATCTCAGTGGAAAGAAAAGGAACAACCAAAGAAAGACAAGGAATCTCTAATCGTTCAAACAGCCCTCAAAGCCCAGAATAAATCTGCACCTTGGATTCTCGGACAGTGGATGCTCCAGTCATATGACAGGAGACAAACAGAAGTTTGATAAGCTACAGACATACGAAGGTGTTTCTGTAAAATTCAGAAACAATGATGGAGTAAAGATAGTGGGTAAAGGATCAGTTAAGTTAAATGACGGAAAAATAACTCTAAGGAAGTTCTTTTTGTGGTAGGTCTAAAGCATAACTTACTGAGTGTAAGTCAAATTTGTGACAGAGGTCATGAAGTAATTTTCAAGAAAGAGGGTTGTGAAGTAAGAAAGACAAAAAATAGAAAGTTAATAGCCACTGGACTCGAGAACTTCTGGAAATTTGTATACTCTCTCGGAGACTTCAGAAGGAGCTTGCTTGGTTGGACGGGAAGAAGAAAATTGGCTGTGGCACAAGAGACTCGGTCACATAAGCTTTGATAATCTGGTAAAGATCAGCTCAAAAGGAGCAGTAAGAGACATACCCACTATTGGTAAACCCTCAAACAACATTTGTGAGTCATGCCAAAAGGGGAAACAAACCAGATCTACTTTCAAAGCAAAAGAGTATTTTACAAGCAAACCGTTAGAACTAATTCACACAGATTTATGTGGACCCATGAGAACGGAAAGCATAAATGGCTACAAATATTTCATGCTGTGTATAGATGACTTTTCCAGAATGACATGGGTACTCTTTCTGAAATTTAAATCGAAGCCTTTGAGATGTTTAAAACTTTTAAAAATCTTGTTGAGAATCAATCCGGAAAAAAATTAAATGTTTGAGATCAGATAGAGGTGGAGAGTTTATTTCAGATGATTTTGCAGAATATTGTGAAAAACATGGGATTAGAAGACAGTTTTCGACAGCTAGAACACCACAGCAGAATGGAGTAGTTGAAAGAAATAACAGAACTGTGCAAGAAATGGCAAGGACAATGTTAACTGAGAGCAAAATTGCTGACAGGTTCTGGAAAGAGGTACTTCATACTGCATTCTACATTCAAAATAGATGTATGTTGAGGCCACATGAAAGCAAAACACCTTATGAACTATGGTTTGGCAAAAAGGCTACAAGCAAAATACTTCAAAGTGTTCGGCAGCAAGTGTTACATTAAAAGAACTGAAAACAATCTTGGCAAGTTTGAAGACAGAGCTGATGAAGGTATTTTTCTTGGTTACTCAAAAAAAAACAAAGCCTACACATGCTACAACAAAAGACTCAATAAAATTGTGGAGAGTGTGGATGTTAAGGTTGATGAAGGAAGGAAACAAGAAATCAGCCATAATGAAAACTACCCAACTTATGAAGAATTTATTGAAGAAGATGAAGATCAAGAAAAGGAAGAGAGACAGAAATCAGATTCGGATGATTTGGAAAGAGAAGAAAATAGGAAATCTAGAACAGTGCAACTGCAGTAAAAATCATCCCAAAGAGCAGATTATTAGGGACCCTACAGTTGGCATTCAGACAAGAAGAAGAGCAGTAAATAACTATTCTCTGTTATCCAGTATTGAGCCAAAAAATATTATTGAAGAAAGCACATATGAAAGTTGGATGGAGGCAGTAAATGAAGAACTAGATCAAATTGAGAAAAACAAAACCTGGGAATTAGTACCAAGGCCTGAAAATAAAAACATAATTGGTACCAAATGGATATTTCGAAACAAATTGAATTAAGACGGACAGGTTGTAAGGAATAAAGCAAGATTAGTCTGCAAAGGATATGCTCAAGTTGAGGGGATTGATATTGAAGAGACTTTTGCACCAAAGGCGGGACTTGAAGCAATAAGACTATTTTTGGCTTTAGCAGTTCATAGGAATTTCAAATTTTATCAGATGGATGTAAAATCAGCATTTCCGAATGGAAATCTTGAAGAAGAAGTATATATTGAACAGCCTGATGGTTTTCAACTTTGTGAGAATCCTAACTTTTTTTGCAAGTCGAAGAAAGCATTGTATGGCTTGAAACAAGCACCTAGAGCTTGGTATGCAAGATTGGACAGCTATCTCACTAAGCAAGGATTCAAGAAAGGTATGGTGGATAGCAATTTATATATCAAAACTAAAAATGGCAACTTCATTGTACTTTTTGTTTATGTAGATGATATAATATTTGGAAGCAGCAATGATGAATCATGCAAAGACATAGCAAACAAAATGCAGAAAGAATTTGAAATGTCTATGATTGGTGAACTTTCATATTTCCTTGGATTGCAAGTTAATCAAACTAAAAAAGGGATTTTTATTTCTCAAATTAAATATGTGAAAGAAATGCTGAAAAAGTTCACTATGGAGGATAGTAAGCCTGTCAGTACCCCCATGACAACAGGTTGCAAGTTGAGCAAGGATGATAAATCTCCAGATGTTGATCAAACAATGTACAGATCAATGATTGGGAGCCTCATCGTATTTGATAGCCCACCGGACCGGATATCTTACAAGTTGTTTGCATGGTTGCAAGATTTCAAGCTAGTCCAAAAGAGACTCATGTGACAAATTGTGAAAAGGATTTTTAGGTACCTCAAGGGTACTATGGAGTATGGGCTATGGTATCCAAAAGGAAAAGACTTCACTATTTTTGCCTATTCTGATGCAGATTGGGCAGGATGTATTGATGACAGAAAAAGCACAAGTGGAGGAGCATTTTATCTTGGAGATAAATTGGTAGCATGGCACAACAAGAAACAAGAATCGGTTTCTCTATCCACCTGCAGAGGCAGAATACATTGCAGCAACAACATGTTGTACACAAATATTATGGATGAGACAAACATTGAAAGATCTTCGTATTCACTTCAATAAGCCCATTTCAGTCAAATGTGATAACACTAGTGCAATCAACATTTCAAAGAATCCAGTAATGCATTCCCGCACCAAACATATTACAATCCGGTATCACTTCTTGAAGGATAAGGTTGCAGAAGGAGAGGTCAAATTGGAGTTTTTTCCAACTACAGAGCAAGTAGCAGACATATTCACCAAACCTTTGCCCAAGGAAGTTTTTGAATACCTTAGGGGTAAGTTGGGAGTAGTCACACTTCCCAAGCACTGACTAGCTATGGGGAACACATTCTCAGGGGGAGCATTAAAATTATTTATGCCTGAGAATGTTGTACATAGACTCAGGGGGAGTCTGCAATAGCCCTTTGGTATTATTGGCAAAGGGGGAGAAGAAATTGAGCAAGGTTGTAGTGTGTTGCCAACAATTCCAAAGGGGGAGATTGTTGAGCAAGGTGCAGCAAAAGCATTACAAAAGTATTGTCATTGTTGTCAACATAGATATATTGATGCAGTTGATGCAGCTCGGAGGTCGCTCGGATCAAGTACAGTGATTTTCAAGGAAAACAGAAGTGACCCAGATTCAAAAATTTGCAAAAAAAGACAAGTAAGAAAACTGTCGCGATTTCGCTACCACATGAAGAGAGAATTGTATGGAGGCCGGAAGCATCGTGATTTCATGACAAAGCGAAGGATGACGTCAACAAAACTGAGAAGTGTCGTGATTTCGTGACAAGGTGAAAGAAAAGCCGTTGGAAGCCGGAAGTGTCGCGATTTCGTGACAACTTTGAAGATGACGTCAGCAAAAGCTGAAAGTGTCGCGATTTTGCGACAAGGTGAAAGAAAATCCGCTGGAAGCCGGAAGCGTCGCGATTTCGTGACAACTTTGAAGATGATGTCAGCAAAAGCTGGAAGTGTCACGATTTCGTGACAAGTTGAAAGAAAATCCGCAGGAAGCCGAAAGCGTCGCAATTTCACGACGACATTAAGGATGACGTCAGCAAAAGCTGAAAGTGTCACGATTTTGCGACATGTCTCATTTTTGCGGCTAGGAGACAAAAAAAAAAAAAAAAGCTCGATGCAGCAAAAGCGTCGCGATTTCACGACATGTCTCATTTTCGCGGGTGTGTGCCGAGTAAAGTAGGAGGCTGAAAACGTCGCAATATCGCGACATGTAATGTTTTCACGGGTGCATGCTGAGACAAGGTCTTGAAGGAAGATATGTCACGATATCACGACAGGTAACAGCTTGGCGGGAAAAAGCCAAAGATACATGCACTGTGATAGGTGTCAAAATAGCACCAGTTACGGTAGAGTTAACTGGAGTCAGATCTCGCGCTTCCAAGTGACGGTGTTGGTGAAATATTAGAGAAAATACTACAGCAGTTAACTAGAGTCACAAGGAAAGTTACGAAGCATGCATTTAAGAAAAGAACCGGCTGTTGCAGGGGCCGTGATGCAGACAAGTCGGCACAAGCACAGTATTTCAGATAGTCTCTACAAACAAGAAATCCTCTCGATGGTTGTGCATGTCAGACACGACAGTAGTGGGTAGAATAGAAGGATCGATGCAATATAGAAAAGAGTGTGAAAGTGCTAAAAGGGTAGTTACGTAGAGTTTAGGAGAACATAATCATAGAGCATCGAAACGCGCAGAAAGGCTGTCAGTCTGCACAGAAAAGGGTGTCAGTACCAACAAAGCAGAATGTCAGAATATGTCAGTAAGAAAGCGGTGAAAAGGCAGAACGCGTCAGAGGGGATTTGACGGATCGATTACAGCCGAAAATGCATGAAAGTTTAGAGGGAAAATTTGAACCGTTTAAAAATTGAGCCGTTCAAGAAAATCAAATATAAAAACTCGAACAGGCACAGGAAGAGAGGTTACTGCAACCGTGGTTATTCATGAAAAACAAAAGATAAGGTTGAGTAAGAGTGCTGCTCGAAGTACAGTGAAAGAACAAGAACCTGAACCTAAATGCAATTTTATTGAAAGATCAGAAGAGAGGTTTAGACTGTAAAAGGAAGATATTGAGATTCTAACAATTATATGTATGCTTCTGTGAGATTAATTTGTATGAGCTATAGACCAGTGAGGGTCTTGCAAAAGAGAAGGCATTTTTATGTCAATATTTTGTTAAAAATTGAAATCCAATTTGGTGCTTGGTAAAAGGAGTTGGTGCTCCTATCTGTTGCAGCAAAAAATCAGGGGTTGGTGCTCCTTCCAGTGGGTGTTGGTAAACTATTTGTAAATATTGAATCCTTGCAAAGACTGGATTTGGATTGTAGTCCAAACAGTCATTATTTGAGGAGTAGCCACATCGGTGAACCTCGTTAAATCTTGTGTTGTGTGATGCTCATGTGTTATACTTGCTTTATCTATTTTTAAGCTTGCATTTTTAAGTTTTAAGAGTTGCAGATTCAAGTTTTTAAATAGTTACACTGATTCACCCCCCCTCTCAGTGTCATTGTGAGAATATCA
>JAQPPZ010003740.1:0-11682 GCA_028583015.1 Wollemia nobilis
GTATTATTAACCCTAAATATATGGTTCATATTTTATGGCTAAATGGGAGGTTGTCAAAGCTCCACAAGGCTCTAAGCCATGGATTATCATTTTTTAGAATTATGTCAAGGAGGTTACTATTCATGGGGCTTGAAAATTGATTCATATGCATTAATAATTAACTAATTCATCATCCTTCAATATATTAGGCTCCACTCTTATCAAAGAAGTTTGATAAGCCCCAAAAAATACAACTTTTTTTCACAATAGCTCTATATTACAATAATTTTCCCTAAATGTTAGAATATATTGGTTCAAATGGAGAAGAGGATAGTAGGGAGAAACTTATTGCTTTTGATATTATGTTAAATCTTAAAGTTCTCTTCAAAAAAGCCATATATCACTTCATTGATCTATTAAATTTGATGCAAAAATATTTGAAGCCATGGTCTACCCTCAAAGACCAATTTTATATTAAGGAACCTTTCATATATATCAAATTAAGTCACTAGTTTTGTAAAAACTATTTTATCAAGGTGTACCACCTTGGTTTGTAGTTTAATCAATAATTAGAGGTACTATGATGATGATAATATTTATAGTTTTATTATTACAAGTTGTACTTGACTCTAGCTTCTCACTTTCTTTTGGTAATTAAATTAAATACTAAATGGAATTGTAGGTTTTAAAAATTTCTAAGGAAACATGAATGCTTAATTGTCAATGTAGAAATTTTTAGATGCTATGTTAATTTGTAAGATGGAGTTGGATGTTAAGAGGATAGATTCCTAAGAATTTATTTTAGAAGTGTGAAACTATAATAACAATATGGATTTTATGTCAAAGTTATATTTTTATCCAAGAATAAATTGGAATTGAGTCAGTATGGTATTTTTGTCTATATTTTTTTAAAATAATATATGGAGATTTATTGTTATGAAAGTAGCTAAATCACCCAATGTTATCTCATAAAAGTTTTGACAATAATTTCTTAGATTTATTTATATTCAAATGTGTAATACATGTTTCAATGGATCTCATTTAGACCCTAGAGAATATAATCATTAAAATTTAATATAGAGTATGGGATCATTAAATTCTAATATCATTTTACATGTATTTATTTTATCTAGGAAATTATTATTATAGGATGACTAATAACATGAAAATTCTATAGCAATTATTAGCATTACATGAAAATATGAACCAAATTACAAAGGTTTTGCCTACCTTCATATCAAAATTGAAAAATTACAATAATTAATTTTTTTGTTAAAAAAAAATAGTAACACTATATTTGAAATATACCCATGGAATTTAGTTTAAGTAGTTAGAAGTGAAGATGTTCATATGATAAAATAAAATTGAAATCCTATGGGTGAACCTTATCATTTTCCATGGGATTTAGATCAAGTAATTAGGAGTGAAGAGTATCACATCATAAACCAAGGTTCAAATGCTAAACATTTTATTTTATAATCCCATGAATGAACCTTAACATTTTAATACTCATCTAGTTGATTCCTTGATTTTCAAGGAAACCTAGGTGTGAATCTTGCCAACCAATATATGCATAATTTCCAAGCTATTGTAATATCACTATATGACAGTAATGTTATATTGATTAAGCTCAACCACTTAAATTCCTCAACTTTTTTTCAAAGAAGAAGACAAATATTTAAGTCATGCCAAGTAGTGTGTGTATAATTACCTAGCTATAATAATACCACCATTATATGGTTAAATATTATATAGGTAGAACATATTTCAATCTCATAAAACAATTAAAAAATACTATATTTATCCACGTGAGTGTGGTCTACTAGAAAGGATTCCACTTGCATTATCGGTGATGTGACCTGGGTTCAATGCCTATGAAGAATGTTTATAAGAAGTATTACTCAAAAAAAAATACTATACATAGAAGATTTATGTGATTTATCACTTATACCTAACATTATTTTATTAGAATAAAAGAAGAATTAATAAGAGTGAGCATTGATGCCATTTACATTGACTAAAAAATTAAAATATTTTAAAATGAAATCCAATAAAAATATTCACAAACAAAAATAAAATAAATTAAATTCACTAAAATATTGATACATAAAAATTAAGTCTAAACTATTTGAAATAAAGTTGGTATGTAATAAACGAAATCAACTAAAATATTTTAACTAATTTTTTTAACATAAGGGAGTTGGTTACATCCACACTATTTTTAGTAACTACAAAATGTATATGTAGGGTTCAAACAATAGGGACTACTTCCAACAAGCCTATACCACCTCTTTGATGACCTGATATGAGGGGGATCACTTATCACTTGATATTATACTATCATCATCGATATAGATTGCAAATACAGATTGTAGACCTTATTTGGCCATCTCACACCAACTTGGTTGCCCACTCACTCTTAACTAAGATACAGATTATAGATACGGATTGTAGACCTTAGTTGGCCATATCACACCAACTTGGTTGCCCACTCACCCTTAACTAAAGTTATTATGTAATTGTTTGAATTGGTTATATAAAACTAATAATATCCATTAATATTTTTTTACTCAAGTCGGAGGTATTAGACCGATTCATCGAGTATTTTCCATCTTGAGATCAACATTTCCAATATCGAGCTCGTCCATCACCCTCTCACTTGAAGTAAAAATATTATCAAGGTGGGTCAGGAGCTACAGTGGTAGTTTTCCAAATTCAAACCATGCCCATGGAAATAATATGACAAAGATTGTTGTCAATTCCTCTATCCCTTGAAAGATATTATACTAATATTTTAATAGATGATATAACAAATTTATGTATATCATCATTTTTGAATACTCTCTTGAAGTACCATGCACCATTCAGGAGAAAATAATTGGTAAATAAAATGCAGTTTTAGAAGGTAATACCTCTGCCATTAATAAGGAAATACTAGAAAATGATTAAGATAAGTCAAAATCTTCTATAATAGATCTAGTAGAGGATAAATATATTGAAAAATAAAATGGTAAAAGAAATCCTTAAATTATCAAGCAAGATTTAGTGAAGCAAGAGCTAACATAGAGAAAGGAACATAAACTAAGTTGGTTGAACTTATCTTTAGCAAACAACAAATAATATTGGTAATACACAAGAGGGGCCAAAAGACCATAATGAGACATGATTATCATATCATGGAATATAAGGGGTGCTAATACCAAATCAAATCATAGGTGTATTAGGGACCTATGTTTAATTAATAAACCTAGTATTTTTTGTATCCTGGAAACTAAAATGACAAAAGAAGTTTTAAAAACTATGAAATAAGTTTAGGTAAGATGTGAATGGGATGCTATGGATTATGAAGGAGTAGTAAGGGTAATTATAACTTGTTATAATCCTTCTAGAACCTCTTGTGCAATCATTCATAAAACTAGGCATTGGATAGCCTCTTTAGTCACTTTCTACTTTGGTGATATTCAGTTCATTCTTATCAATGTGTATGGTCCTACAACTCAGTAAGGTAGATTAGAAGTTTATAGTGGGATTGAGGCCTTTATGAGAAGTAAAGACCAAGAAATATATTTCATGATCATTGGAGATTTTAATACCATTACCAATTTGAATGAAAAATTTGGGGAAATTAGGAAATTAACCCAAAGTATGAAATATTTTTTATCTTTTATTCAAAACAATAATCTATGGGAAGTTGAGTTTGAAGAAGAAAACTATACTTAGACCAACAATAGGAGAGGCCAGAACCTAATAGCAGAAAATTTAGATAGATGCATTCTCTCATATCATTGGCTAGATGAAGTAACTTGTACTTAAATTAATACCTTAACAAGGATAGGTTGGGATCATTGGCCAATTAAAATTAAAATGGTGGTTAGTGAATTCAAAAAATATCAAATTTTAAATATGATAAAATGTGGTAATACCATCCTCAATTTGTTGATATGTTAGCTCAAATATGGAATTATTTAGGTAATGGTGGGTTGTATGCTCTTCCAAACCAAATTAAGATTAAAATAATGGAACAAGAACACATTTGGAAAAAAATTTGAGAATAAAAAACTAAAAGATAAAATTTCAAAATTTCAAAAAGGTGATAAAAATAATACAAGATCATAGGGAAGGGAGTTGCTTAGTGAATATCATAATATTTTTAGTAAGGAAGACACATTATGGAGATTAAAATCAAGACAAACTTGGTTAAAGGAAGGAGATAAAAATACGAAGTTTTTTCCTTGGATGGTTATAGTACAAAGATCTTCTTCTAGAATTGGTAGAATTAAATCAATAGAAGAGGTTTGGATTGAAGATAAAAGTGAAATTAGAAAAGAGGCTAAGTCATTTTATCAAAATATTCTAGTTTTAGAGGAGACTGAAGTTCTTAATGATAAACTTCTTCAAGATGTTCCTTCAGTTATAACAAATTAAGACAATAGGAAATTGATTGAACCTATTACTCTAGAAGAATTTTATTTAGCTCTTTTCTATTTGTTGGTGGTAGTAGAAAAATATAGGGTAAAACAATACATTCCCTATAAAATAAAGACAACCATACATTATCCTAATTACAAAAAAGAATGATGATGAATTGTTTGATTCTTTTAGACCCATAAGCCTATGCAATATGGCTTATAAAATTATTTCCAAAGTGATGGTGAATAGATTAAGGCCATTGTTAGACAAAATTATTTTAGAAGAGCAAGGAGGTTTTGTGAAAGGGAGAAATTTTTTGGATGGGATCATAGTAGCTCATGAAGTTATACATTTGTTGAAATTTTTGAGTATAGTGTGTTGTCATTGATGTCAAAAGATTTGAATATTATAATGAAGAATAAAAGGCTTAAGATCTCTTTGGATCAATGGTTTAAAATGAAGGCAAGATTCAAAAGAATTAATAATATTAATATTATTGACGGTAATAATATTAATTGTGAAGGAAAGGTTCAAAATAATTAATATTATTAATATTATTGAAGGTAATAATATTAATTGTGAAGGTAAGGTTTGAAAGGAATAATATTATAATATTTTTATTATAATATAAATATTTTAAATTATAATATTTGAGCATAAATAAATTGAAGGTAATTCAAATTATTTTTTAATGAAGTTGGTCGACATCATATGGGTGGAAAATACAAGGTGACACAGACGTTGTATGAAGATAAAATTAAAACTATTAATACCCATGCCTAAATTCATTTGAAGGTGTTCAAATTTTGTGCAAGTAATTCGTTCAGCATTCGATTCATTGCAAACAATAGAGAAGAAGAGAAAAGAGGAGTGTAGTACTTTATGGTGAACATGGAGGTTTTACATTCGAACTAGTGCACATTTGAACCCATCCAACCAACTAGACCAGTTGGTGGATGAGTTGGCATGAAGATTTTGTGAGGAGGTTTTAGGTTTGAATCCCCTTTCGGACCATTTTGTTTTGGTTTGGCTAAGTTCACGATAGGAGGAGATAAAGGGTGTTTGGTGCCTTAGTGCTCTCACAATCTATTTTGGTGCAGCTGGTCATGGCCCCTTGGTTGGACGCCTTGCCCTCATGAGGTGAGAGGTTCGAGTCACATTGAGGGAAGAATAAAAAAAAGTATTTAAATTTTAAATTGTAATTTGATTTTTGTGGAGTTATAAGGTTAATTTGGCATTTAATGTTTTCTCATTTGATATAGGATAAATAAGGTGTGAAAAGGGTCTTTTGGCATTGAAATTTAAATCTATTTAGAAGGAGAAATAAGGTGTGAAAAGGGTATTTTGATATTGAAATTTAAAATCTATTTAGAAGGAGAAATAAGGTGTGATAAGGATTCTTTCATTGTATGAGTTTATTGTGTGTGTTTTAAAAGTAGGAGTTATAAGGTGTTTCATGGTTTAATTATTGTGTGTATTTTTCATGGTGAAGAAAAGTTTAAAGGTTTTTATTCTTTAATTAAAAGCCTTAAGATTGACTAACCTCTTAAAGTGGCAAAAGATAAATTATTTTGAAATAGGTTTTGAGGATGTTGAGGATACTTAGGCTTATCCCATTAAGCCTAAGTTTATATTGCATTATTATTATGTATTCTTTTATTGCACTTTTTATGCACGTGAGGCATAGTATGCCCACATAAGACATATTTATTAGGAGTTAGTTAATTGCTAGAGATCTTGTTTGTCTCCTAGCAAGTTAGTTGCATCCTAGGTTAGCAATTAGTTAACCATTAGTTAAGTGGTTTACCATTTGAGGCAACTTTTTACAACCACTTAACCTATGTAACATCTCATTGTATGCCTATATATTACTTGCATTTCATGAATAAATATAGCTTCATTATTGGTAATCCTACATCAGAGGATGTTTTTTCATAAAAGCAAGTTAAGAGGTATGTTGATATTATTACTTCTCTAAGGTGGTTGGTTGAGCAAGTATTTCAATGTTATAAGGTGGATATAAAAGGGTTGATTAGTGTGTATTATTGGAAATATTTGAGCTAGGTTTTAAGAACAAATTGTGCATCATTGATTTGTGAAATTGGAAACACTTGAGTTAGGGTTTTTGAGAACAAATTGTGCATTCTTCTTAAAATAATTTGTGAAGCATTTGTGCATTAGTGTGAGTAACATTGAATGTGAATGGGCAAGTGTTAGACATCATTTTTGTAAAGCAAGTTATACATTAGTGTGCTTGATCATTGAGAGTAAATTTGCAAGGAATAGAGACTAGGTTTATGAAGCAAAGTTATACACTAGTATAATTTGAGTGGAATGGAATTTTAGAAGAGGTAGATATTCGATTATATGAATGCAATATTTGTGAATGTAAATAACATATTCGGTATTTGATAGTACATATAATTCTCTATATGTTTCAGAGGTTAAATGAATTCTAAGTAGAATATATCTAAATTGCCTAGTTGAAGAAAATATTTGTGAAAGATATATAAGCATTGATTGTATGCAATATTTGGAAATATTTGAGCAAGTTCAATGAGTAGCATTGAGGTATATTTGAGCAAGTCTTGTGATAAGACTTGAAGCAACATTGAGATAAATTTGAGCAAGTATTGTGAGAAGAATTGGGATAGAGTTGAACAGATTTTGGGGAAGACTTGAAGTAGATTTGGCTAGTAACAAAGAGAAGAATAAAGAGAATTTTTAGAGACTCAATATCAATTCAACTCAACTTAAATCAATATCAACTCAACTCAACTCAAATCAACTCATAGAAGCATAAAGAGAATTGTTAGATACTCAATATGTTCTAACCTTAATCTCAACTCAACCAATCATCACAAGGGACAAATTTTTCTCACACAACCCTAGTCCAAGTATGTATCAACCAACTCAAATATTTCCAACAATGCTCAACCACAAATCTCACATAACAATGATACTCATATTATTTTTTAACTCGAGTTCTTTTACAACCAATGGGCTTCAACAACTATGCTTATCAAACAAGGTTTAGACACAACTCTTAATTCAGAAAAACCTTGAAGCATTCAACCAACCACTTTCGAAAAGGAAATCACAAACAATCATTTTCCCTCCAATGATATTTCAGAAATCAACCACCATAATCAATAGGAGAATATGCCCATATTGGATATTTTATAGTACATATCATTCTCTATATGTTCTAGAGGTTAAATGAATTCTAAGTAGAATATGTTTGAATTACCTAGTTGAAGAAAGCATTTTTGAAAGAGATATAAGCATTATTTGTATGCAAGATTTGGAAATATTTGAGTAGGTTTAGTGAGCAGCATTGAGGTACATTTGAGCAAGTATTATGAGAAGACTTGAAGTAGAATTGAGGTAGACTTGAGTAAGACTTGTGAGAAGACTTGCGACAGAGTTGAATATATTTAAAGGAAGACTTGAAGCAGATTTAAGTAGTAATAAAGAGCAGGTTTAAGGTAGATTTGTGCATGTAATGTGTGCATATTTAGAATTTGTGACTAGAGTTGGAGCAGATTTGTGCTTGTCTTGTAATAATATTTGGTGCAGATTTGGATAGAGTTTGTGATCAGAGTTGGAGCATATTTGTGCTAGCCTTGTAATGAGGTTTGGTGTAAATTTAGATAGATTTGGGAGTAGTGTTGGAGTAGATTTGTGCTAGCCTTGTAACAAGGTTTGGTATATATTTAAGATAGAGTTGAGATTAGGCCTTGGAGTAGACCAGAGCAGAGGAGATAGAGTTTGTGATAATAATTAGAGAAGATTTGTGCTAGCCTTGTAATAAGGTTTGGTATAGATTTGGATAAATTTATGAGCAGTATTGGAGCAGATTTATGCTAGCCTTGTGACAAGGTTTGGTATAGATTTGAGATAGAGTTGAGAGAAATATTTGGAGAAGAATAGAGTAAAGGGAATAGAGTTATCCTATGGAGAGATATCCACAAACTAGAGCAAAGGGAATAGAGTTCTCCTATGGAGATAGATCTACAAACTAGAGCAAAGTGGATAGAGTTCTCCTATGGAGAGAGATCCACAAACCAGATCAAAGGAGATAGAGTTATCTTATGGAGAGAGATCCACAAACTAGAACAAAGGGATAGAGTTATCCTATAGAGAGAGATCCATAAATATTGTAATAGGGAATTGATTTCCAAGAGATTTGTTGAGAAAATTTAGAAGAAATATTTTCTCCGTGGACGTAATCCATATTAGGTAAACCATGTTAAATGGTAACATAATTCACCAATGAATTATAGACTTGGTGGATTCTGCAGATATGGATAAATCCATTAAAATTTCTAATAAATCTACTAAATCTCTAGTTTTTCCATCTCAGTCTACCCAAATTTCCTTTTTTATTTGCATCTCTAATGTGTGTGATGATTTGTGCATTATTTTATTTCTATTGATATTACAATTGATAACATTGGATAAAATTATTTGGGAAAATAAAGTTAAAGTTTTCCTTATACTATTCACCCCCATCTCAATATAAGCTTGTGTTCTTCAACATTCGATATATTCAAGAAAAGAGAAAGCTATGATCTTAAAAAATGATATAAGTAAAGCCTATTCTAGGGTTAAATGGAATTTTTTTTTGTAGTTTTAGATAAGTTTTTTTGGGAAGAAATGGGTTAGATGGACTAAATCTTATGTCTCTACAGTTTCTTATTCAGTTTTGGTAAATGGATTAGTGAAATAATATTTTAAATCGAAGAGAGGTCTTAGACAAGGAGATCCCCTATCTGCTTATTTTTTCATTATTATGGTAGAAGTTTTGAGTAGGAACTTAAAGAAGGCTTACAAATATGGGTTTATAAGTGGACTTAAGGTTAGTAATAATATCGATAACATCACCCATCAATACTTTGTAGATGATACAACCATTTTTGGAAGGACAAGGATAAATGAGGCCAGATATTTGAATAACTTTTTAAAAGAGTATGAAAGAGATTCAAGGTAAAAAATTAATAGGACTAAATCCAAAATTTACTTTCATAACACTCCTACTAATATCAAAGCAAGAATTTATAGGTTGCTTCAACTGGAGGAGGTAAATTTACCAATAATCTATCTAGGGATACCTTTATTTGAGGGGAGAATGAGGATAGATTTATGGAATCCAGTTATTAGTAAATTTTAAAATAAACTTCCAACTTGGAAAGGTAGATGGTTATCATTAGCAGAAACAATGTTGTTAATTAAGTCAATCTTAAAAGCCAATCCAACATATTATATGTTTTTGTATTCTTTGCCAAAATGAGTTGAAAAAAGTTTAATATTTATTATGCGATCCTTTTTATGGTTAGGTTTACATGATAAAAGGAAATTTTCTTTAGTGAAATGGAGCAAGTTGTGTGATGATAAAACTAGGGGAGGTCTAGGTTTAAGAGCACTTATAGATGTAAACTTAGTTCTTAGGGGAAAATTTATGTGGAGATTGTACAAAGAGAGTCAAAGACAATGGGCAAGAATTCTTCTAAGTAAGTATGTTGATACTAATGATCAAGTTTAATATTTATTGCATTCTCTCTTCCAAATGGTTTTGCTCTATGGAATGGTATAAAAAATCTATTTATATTATGATTAAAGGTTTAATATGGGTGGTGGGAACTGGAGAAAAGTTTATATTTGGATGGATACTTTGTGTGATAAAAAACCACTCAATTTAGATCAAGTTTTGAAACCTTCAATGAGATTGCTTCAAAACAAATACGGTGATAGGGTGTCAAGCATTTTATACAAGGATCGAGAAGAAATATATAAATGGAAAGTAGATATTTTACAAGTATGTGTTGATGCTAGGAGGCAATTGAGTAGAAAGATAACAACTATAATTATTTTGAGGGGTGCCAAGGATAAATTGATTTTGGATTTGAATAGCTCAAGAGAATACACAACAAGAAGTGGAAATAATGTTCAAAACCAATATAATAATAATATCACTAGAATTTGGAGAGATATTTAGGATAGCCCAAGCATTCCCAAAGTTCAAATATTTGTTTGGCTAGTAGGTCATAGAAGAATATTATTCTAGTATAACCTTATAAAAATGAGTTTTCATGGCCCCTCTAAATGTGTTTTCTGTAATAAGGGGGAGGAGAGTATTGACCATCTCTTGGGATATTGCTCAATTATCTGGAATCTATGACAATAGATTCTTAATATATTTGGTAAATGCATGGTGATGAATAGCAGAAATAAATATTTGTTAAAGCGATGGCAGAGCACTTATAAATGTGAGGCTTTACGGATAATATGGGATATATAAAAAGAAACAATACTTTGGACTATATGGTTTGAAAGGAATAGAAGAATATTTAAAGGAAAGGAAAGTAATTTAGAGGTAATGAAAAAGAAGATATGTTTAGCTATAGAGGAGTCTACACCAACCCTATCAACTCACCCAATCCTTAATTTGGAAACAGAGAGTCTTGATATATGGAGTTAAGTCATTAAATGGAATTATGATGTTGGGTACAAGAGAAGCAAAAATAAGGTAAAGAATATAAAGTGGAAACCACCATATGTGGAGTGGGTTAAGTTGAATTTTTATGGAGCATCTAAAGGAAAGCCAGGACCAGGAGGAGGAGGAATAATTAGAAATAATAGAGGACATATTTTATCTTATTATGCTTTTAATTGTGGATTTAAGATCAATAATGAGTTGAAGCTTGGGCAGTTTTAAAAGGGTTAAAAATATGTAAAAAAATAAAATGGAATAGATTTTGGATGAAAGGTAATTTTCTCATAGTAATAAATGTAATTTTGAGGAAAGCAAAGGCTCCATACATACAAGAGATAATTATGGAAATTCAATATCTTGCTAAAGAGTTTGAAGAAATGAGGTTCACACATATATTAAGGGAAGGAAATAAATGTGTAGATAAGCTAGCCAATAGAGGAATTTTGGTTGAGGATCGTGAAGTTAACATCTCCTTTCCATGGTTAGAGGAAGTAGAAAGTTTAGTCAAAGCTAACAAAAATTGTTGATTGCCTAAATAAATTAATGATTAAGATTTACTTAATGTCGTCTCTAGTAACATGCGTTGTTGGTACTCTTACACTTATCTATAGAACCTTTGTTCTCTGGTCAGTTGGTTGTGGGTGGAGAAATTGTTTATGTTGGCACATAAAAGGTGGCCTTCTGCACTTTGCTGCATGGATTAGAAGGATGCCCGTGTTCGAGCTCTGGTATTGTGTTAGCTTTGGTGTGTCCTCTCCTTTTTAGAGTATGGTGGTTTGGAGTTTTGTCAAAATGAC
>JAQPPZ010003741.1:0-11761 GCA_028583015.1 Wollemia nobilis
ATGGACCCCAATTTGCATCAAAAGTCATAAAATTATTTACTAAAATGTATGAAATCAAATATAAGAGTTCGTCACCCTATCACCCTCAAGAAAATGGTCAGGTAGAAGTCACAAATAGGAAATTAAAGAATATTCTAACAAAGATGATGGTTTCTCATAGGAAATATTTTATGAACAAGTTACTCAAGGTCATTTGGGCTTATAACACTACATAGAAATCCACCACAATATTTACACCTTACAAACTGGTCTATGGTAAGAAACCTCTTTTTCTAATATAATTTGAATTACTAGCACTTCATACATCTTTGAAAGTTGGAATTGAGTTATCATAGGTACAATAAGAGAGAGAATTACACAATTGAATGCATTATATGAAATTTTCTTGGAGGCACTTCACCAGACATAGATCATTCAACAACAACAAAAATATGGCATGATAATCACATTAAGAGCAGCATGTATGAACCAAGATATTGGGTGTTGCTATTTGATTCTTGATATTCTAATTTTAGCAAGTTATAAACTCAATGGCTTAGACCATATCAAATTGAAGAAGCGTTTAATAATGGTATTGTTTGACTTTCTCCTATTGGTGATTCATAGAGGAAATTGGTGGTAAATAGGTATTGTTTATGAGTGTACCATAAGACATTGATAAAGGAGGATTTTGCTCTACATTTTTCACAATCTAGCTTGTGTGGTAGAAGAGGTTTCCTCTTCTAGTATAGACTTTGAATAATAAAAATTATTGAAAAAAATTGGATGTGCAATGCCATGTGTAGCACATGATAGTGTTTAATGCCTATCATAGTACTCATTTCCCATCCGACTGACCACAACCAAACTGTACAAATATTTATGATCCAAACATGGTCTCTTGTCATGATCGTATGTTCTATAACATCCCATCAGGTATTGAAATCAACCATTGCATTGAAGCCATGTGATTGCATAGTTTCAATAGAAACATGGCAGCAAAAAACAAGGTTAATATGGTCAAATTTTTGAAAGCATGGGAAATAAACCAAGATGTTTGAGTCATTGGTTTAAAAATAAAAAAATTTGTGTTATTTTACATGGGGAATGACCTTATCACCATGATGCATGGGAATTTTCCAACCATCACCCTCCATCCGCGCCAAAATTTGAAATTTTTAGAAGACGAATTACCATGTGCCATGTGTCTAGTCAATGCATGGGGAGATGCAAAACCAATATACCATCTAATAGATTTATACCATCTTCAGATCATGTCACCGTGCTCAAGAATAATAGCTACAGGTGATTCATAATCATCATAATGCATGCTTCGAAAAAACCCCTTACCCTGTAGAAACATAAGAAACATCGAACAAAAATTATAGAGAAAAGAGAAAGAAAATAGGGGTGTCAAATGGAAGTTATATAAAAGTGAATTTAAGATGCATAATTTGAAGCTAAACACATAAAAAACAACATGGGTGGTCAAAAGCATAAGGCCAAGACAAATAATACAAAAGAGCTACAATGCCATCCAAAATTTATCAAGATTTTCTAGCAAGCAGTATGGATGACATTTTTGTAGAATTTCGAAGGTTATTCGGAAGGATTGGTAGCATAATTATTCCATACACTTAAAAAAAATGTGTATGTCAAAGGAATGTGAATAGAGGTAACTCTTACTATTATTATTCAAATTTTGGAATTACCACTTGAAGGGATATAAATGGTTAAATATTTTAAAGCAACTATACCTGAGGTAGTCAAAACGTTTCAAGAATATGGGGACCCTAAACCCCAAATGTAAATTAACAATAAAATCTGAAATGGAGTAAAGCAAACCAATATTAAAACACCCTAGGATTAGGTCACCACATGGGTTATTTGGTACCTAACTTGTGAAGGTCAGTTTGTCATCTTATCTAGGCACCATATCAAAATCTTAACCCACTTATGGCATGGTGCCAAAAAAATTGAATTGAGGATAAACATCCCTCTATATCTACATCAATATATGTATGACATGGTAAAACTCTATCAAGTAGGGCAACAATTAGTTAGGCATCATGGTTTGATATAATTAATCTGTTAATACTACTTCAAAGGGAACAATAGTACTTTTGTCAGGTTCTTTGAGCCTTGGGCAGATCATAACCCTTCTAAGAGTGCTCAAAAATAAAACAAAAATGAAGGGATTAGCAGTAGGAGAGAAACCTCTACTAAAAATTTTGAAAGTAGGGCCACATCTGAAAATAAGGAAAACACTTCTTCACCTGGTAAAAAAACACCCACTATAGCAATTTCAACAAGAAGTATAAAAAGGAAATTTGAATTCACCCCTACAATAGAGAGGAAGACTAGGAGGGTTATCAAAATAGGTAAAACATAAGCATATGTTCAGGCAGATATCCTTGCCCAGCAAGAACCCTTTGACTCAGAAACAAGGGAAAATGTTTCTCAAGAAAAATAATTCTCTACAAAGAAGGTCTCTATTCATAAATAATATTCTTCCATAGAAGAAGAGCACCATCTAAAGAAGAAAACTCAAATAAGAAAGACTAGATCTATCACTAGGAAATAGGTTGAGATAATTGTGCAAAGAGTAGCACACAAAAATAAACACCACAAACTACATCAACATAATCCCCTCTCAAAAGGATTTTGAGGTAGAAACAACATGCAGTTGCTCAAGAAAGATAAGCATCACCTCTTGAACCCTCAAAACAAAAAGAAAAAAAAAAACAATTCATGTGGATGAGGAGGATGAGCAGTATGATGAATGGCTTGCAAAAATAGGACCAATGGAGGTGGATTCTCCACCAATTTTATTGTCTATATATTCCTTAGAATCCTTAGAATAGGAAACAACTACACCAATGGATCCAGAGGACCCATGAAGGTTGGAAGAGTGATCATCAAAATGTAGCAAAAATGGATAAAGGAGGCAAAGGACGTCAAGGAGAAAGACAATTATATCAGTCAACTGCTGCAAGAAAATTTTGAGCTGAAGAATAAAATGGTAGAATGGGGAAATATACTCTTGAATCCATTAAATAAGGTAATAAGGTAGCAAAAATTTTATTTAATCTAGAAGAACAAGCCCAACAGGTGAAAATATAGGAGACAACTCCATCACACCCTAACAAAATTGAATCCACTATTGTAGAACAGGAACCAAACCCCTCTACTCTTATTATGGAGATTATTTCTACAAAGGGAAGGATAGAAGAGGAAGTGGTATTTTTTATAAGGATAGGAAAAGATCTCATGGGTGATAGAGAATTTTTTAGGAAGCATGAAGATACCCCAATATATGAACAATAATAGGTTTAAGGAGACCTAGCATCAGTACAAGAAACTACTCTAAAACATCTAGTATAGGAGACTACTCTAGAACATCCAATGTAGAGAGATGCACCACAATGATAGCCATAAATAAATGCTTTGGCACAACAGGGCACACAAACAACAACTTTGAAGCATAAAAATATAGTACATGTACCTCCAAAATTATAAATTAGGGTAGGGAAATCTGATATACTAGTTGAAGAGGATGTTAAATAGGTGATTGTAGAATTTGTAACTATAACCTAGGCTATAGGAATTAGGGTACAACACGAAATGCCACCAATACTTGATGCTCCACCAAAAATCACACCTCAAGAAAACATGATTTAATAAATAGAGCACAATGTAGCATTAGTAAGGTGGATGGCTAGATGTCATGCTTTAGAGGGATGTCTTATAACACTACGACCACTAGAAGAGCAGAACAGAAGACAGGAAGAAGAAATTATAGTCTTACAAAATAAGGTGAGGGACCTGTGTCACATTGCAGAATAGGTGGTACAATTTAGGAGACGTACCAAAATTTATAGCTTGATACTTAAATAAAAATACTATAGGTGGTAGGTAATGCAAATATGCTCTAACCTTTCTTACGATTTATCTTCTGAACAAAGCTTTATTGAAGTATATTTACAAAGCCTTGAAGAACAAAAATATTTTCTTTGTAATTTTTATTTACCTAAGTTTGTAGTAGTGGGGGATGTTTAGTTTATTCTAGACATCTATACATGGGATGTATAACTTGGTACCTTTACCTCCACTTTAAACAACCAAGTATATTGGTCGAATTAATGGAAGTAGTATAAAACAACAAAAATAGGACCTAGACTCCTACTTAGGCATGATCAGCCTAATCCTAAGGCACTAATTAGTCAACACTTTTCTCTAATATGAAATATTAATATCAAATCCACCTATATTGAAAACCTTAGGGATAGTGTGGCTAATTTCTAAACTTTCTACAAAGATAACCTTGACAATGTAGGATCAACATGTAGAAATAGATGGGATGAATTATCTATCTCTCTAAGGAAAAGAGATACCATCTCACCAACCAACCTGATGTGGTGTTGTAAGAAAGTAGTAGAATTAGTTAAGGTAGTTTTAGCCATGAAACATGAATGGATAAATATTTATTTTAGGCCACCTACACTCCTTACACTAGTGCCATATTACTTTGATTTAGATTCGAAGCCAGAACAATAATTTCAAAATTGGTTGGCGGAGATCAAAAGGAACAAGGGGTGTCATTATACAAATTAGAAATTTTGGGATAATATCCATAGCAAATTAGACCTAAATAATATTTTAACCCACAAAAATGCATGAGGGCATGCATGAGGTTAAGTAAGGGGGAATGATGATACACCAAATTGTCTCATTATTTCAGCATTGTTATACACATAAAATGTTATTTTTATCCACAAATGATAATATAATGCCAAGTAATTTATTTATTATGCATTATAGTGTTAATGCTGATATGGTAAAATAATGAGAAATATTGACTTGTTGTTAAGATAGTTTTCTTGCATTTCTATAGTTATTTTACATTAATTTCAATAATTAGTAGGCATAAATAATGCATTGGCAAGAGGTATTTTGAATGCAAGTTTTTGAATATCTAATGTGCTAAGGTGTTTGAATGATTTTCCCACCTTAGAAAACCTTTTGGGATGATGTGGAAATCAAAAATCCAAAGTTGCACCAAAACAGGATAGTACAACCTGCTAAAATAAAACTTACAAGATCTGCTTTGGAACATTTGGGCAACAACCTACAAGATAATATGAAGTGAGTGTTGTACAGCAATTTTGGGGTTCTAAATGCCTTTCTAGCATGGAATATAAAAATAAGGATGCAAATCCAATGCAAATACACATAGTTATGAATCAACCTAATGCTTCAAAGAAATTACAGGTTTTTCTGCAGCAACAGTAGAAAAATCTATCTTCTAACAAGTTTTCAAGGGAGGAAAGTGAAGTGGCACAATGGTAATTAACATAAAATAACTTAGACCTATTCTAAGGACTTCATATAGCATCTAGAGGGGAAAAAAATATGATAGCTAGCCACAACAGAATTATGTCCTAATTCTAGATAGAATATTTGTTTATAGAACTGTAGGAGTCAATAACAATAGAGTAGTCCTAAATTTAAGGAGAATTTAGTATAAATATTTTTTTGTGCCTTAATTGAAAGGTTAATAGAAAAATTTGAATAGGACATTAAGAAGAATACAAAGTACTCTATAGACTCAATCAACATTTGATGTAATAGTTAATTTAGTTAATAAAAGTGTAGCAATTTTCAAGATTAGAATTTTATGTCAATTCGACTTTATAGTTTATCTTAGGATTTGGTGAGCTCATTCCTTCTACTAGACCTAGGAGCAAGGGTTCACTCTTGGGGATGGTGGAGGGAATTGTATCATAAATTATATGTTTCATTGATGTTTTCTTGTCATTTATTTCTTTTTGTAGGTTAAATTAAAATTAAAATGGGTTTTTATCAAGGGACCCAAAACCTGATTACAATGAGACAAAATACGAAAAGCCTAAGGATGGACATCAGGATAGGCAAGAGGAAATTCAGCAAGAAAACCTTCAGGAAGGCACCAAGAAAGCCTTTAGGAAGGAAAAGAGAAGCATGCCCAGGAAGTGGGAAAAAGCAAATTGAAATGCCCACCTGGTGGGAAACTACAAATTTGAATGTGCAGGAAGTAGGAAACTATCGTTTAAAACACCCAAGAAGTGGGAAGCTGCCATTTGAAACTAGGAAGTAGGAATATATAGTTTGAATTACCCAAAAAGTGGGAAACTACAATTTGAAATGCCTAGAAAGTAGGAAACTATTGTTTGAAATACCCAAGAAGCAGGAAACTACCCAGGAAGCAAAAATACCCAAGAAGTAGGAAACAACGATTTGAAACATTCACCTAGTAGAAATATAGTAAATTTAAACAACCCAAAGGTATGAAAAGAAACAACCCACACAAGGGAAATCGAAAACCAGAAGAAATTGACATCCCATGTAGGGGAAAACCAACATATATAAAAAACCACCCTACACAAGGGTGGAGCAGTGATACTGCAAATACATCAAACCCCATCAAAGAAAGGATGGGAAACAAATAGGGATGCTAGAATATCAAGAAAACTGATAAGAAGCCACATCCTTCACAAGCCTCGAAAGTGGATCAGAGATGGGAAAGATATGGGAAAGTTCCCAAGGAACCCAAAAGGAAGGAGTCATGGGGAAATCTAGCTATAGATGTTAGAGCCCAAATAGATAGGATGCAACCAAAAATCTTAGATAGCCTTCAACACCGCCAACGAACAACTTTAGGGAAACAAATGAGGAAGTACTACAATAACACAATAGAAAGCAAACCAGAGGCTCCAAAGGAAGGCCACAAAAAAATTGAAATCCTACTGGACCCACAACACCAAATCCAAAGAGCAGAGTCATAGTAGAAAGCACATGGTCCCCCTGAAGACCAAAAAGGATGTTGTACAAAATTGCTCATGAAGCCACTCTCCCACAACCCTAGTAGTCCATAATTGAATAACCACATAGGGTAAGCATTAAGAATATACCTAAAAAAAACTTGGAAAAAACTGAGAAATCCAAGAAAATAAATCCCTGAACAACCCAAAAAACCTAGGGAAAGTCCCAAGGAAGAACCCAAAACCATCCCAGAACCCAGACACCAGAAGAAAACCCCACCAAAGGGCAAGGAAAGGGGTAGACAAGTGGAGAAGTGACCTCCCACCCCAAGGATATTGTCTGCAACACCATCCTACCAAGGAGGAAGTGTTAAGGAAGTTCCAGGGAATTTGAGACAGGATCAGGGACCTAGGACAAGGCCAGGGAAGGGATGCAAGGAAGTGGAATAGGACTTCCCAAGGAAATCACCTGCATTTTCTTGTCATTTATTATTGTAGGTTAAAATTTGCTTTTCCCCTATTTTATCCCCTATTTTTTCCCTATTCCATATGTGTATGTTTTGTTATGTTTTGTAGCTAGTTGAATTCCATTCCCTTATGTATTTTTATTTCTATCAAAGGCATTACTATTCAGTATTTATTTACTATTTTTAGCATTTGTTTTATGTTTTAGTTCCTAGTTTAGCAACCTTCATTTTTAGCACTTTTCATTTTTGTCTTTCCAATTCAAGCATTTTATTTTCTTGTCATTTCAATTCAACAAACATAATATAACAACTTTTCCTTCAACAAGTTCAATTTTTGTAAGTAATTAGTTTTCTTTATGCAAAAGTATATTAACTAGTTTACTCTCTACAAAGATATTGTGGTTCTTTATTTTGATTTAGTAACCTAATACCCTAGTTTTCAAGCCACAACCCCCTCATTATCTATTGCATATAGCCTTGGATGTTTCCCTGGATTGAAAATTAAATTAAATTATGAGCATTAACGATACTCATCAGTATGATCAAATATTATATACCTCTTAATGAAAATTGAAGTGTTGTTTGGCCTCTATCAAAGGATGTTGTAGAATATGTATGTATATTGATTTCATTTTAAGAATTTTTGTTAAAATCAAATAAGCAGTTTATTTTGTAATGAGTTATTTTGTTATCTATATTTCTCCTTGGATTGTTGTCATGTTTGATTCTTGGAATGCTTGAATGTCTGTGTTTAAGTAATTAATATTTTACACTATTTGATGATGGTTGGTTTGTTAGGTAATTTAGTTTAGTTAGGAGAATGAGACTCTCATGCACTTGTGTTTCTTGATGTTGTTGAATCTCAGCCACTTTAAGTTATAGCTTCTAACTCTATGCATTTCTTTCTTTAGTTTTCAAATCCCTTGTGTTTATTAGTTTAACTAGTATCATAGGAACCAGCCTGCTCTAGAGGTTAACTCAAACTATTTTAGGTCTTCCAATATTGATCGAGGTTTTAAGGGTGAAACTCTTCCACTTAGGTGGACTTTAGACCAAAAATCCTATATTTCTTCTTATTTATTCCATATTTATTATATAATACTATATTCAATCATTATTTTGTAAAATTAATCAGACAATCTATTGATGATCCTTTGATCAGACATACAAATGTCATCAATAATATTTTTATTGTATCTAATAATGCAAATATTTATTGCTAGTAAACATATGTTATTTCTCCTTGGATCTCACTCCATCTATTCAAATGTACAATACATCTCACAACCTTAAATTATAAAAAACTTCTCGTGTGTCATTATAAATAATTTTATCATTGCTTTAATTGTTTAATTTGATTCATAACAACCCTAGATGTTTTTATAGAAATTTTTTATAAACCAAATATCATAATTGTCACTTAATAATGGGGAGGAGGAGATTCATTGAGGTGTTTTTCCATCCAACTAAAATAAAACCACCATGGAATTCCACATCTCAACTTCCTTCATAGAACCAATTGAGGTGTAGATGAGCATCACCATTGAAACACGAAGAAAAATGTGTGTATACATCCATATTCATGCATTCATACAAACATGTATCTATGTAATATGAACATATGATTACATAATCCTATACTTTGTCAAATATTTTTATCTATAGTGATCAAGAGTATGTGACTATTATACATTATATAAGCACCCATGTATACTTGATACACACTAGTAAATATCATTATTGAATGCAACTATCCTAACATGCATCAAATTTTGTATGATTATACCTCATGTTCATCCACAAAGACCTAGACATTTGGTCTTTTCTTACATTGATAGTCAATCCATTCCAACAAGTATTCATACTATGCATAATAAGCAATACTTAGATTGTATTGGATCTTATGTGAGAACAAGATTATAAATCAACTATCATAGCTTATGTACTAATTCTTTTATATATGGTGGATACAAGTGTTATAACCAACACATAGCAATAGTATATAATGTAATAAATAAAACTTAGTAAAAATCTATTGTCTTTTTATGATAACAACCAAAAATCCTCAAGGGCCTATAAAATGATCTTGTGCTTTAATAATTAGTACATATGAAGGTTGAAGGAGATTGGAAGGCTAGAAGCTAAAGGAGTGTGAAAGGTTAAATGATGAGTTGATATCTAGAGTGTCAAATTTGTAGGAGCATGGAAGGTTGGGTTGGTTGAAGGAGCATGGAAGGTTGGGTTGGCTGAAGGAGCTACAAAAAAAGGCTAGGATGTTGGGTGGAAGGCTAGGATGGTTGAAGGAATGTGGAAGGCCAATAAGGCTAAAGGAGCATGGAAGGTTGGGTCAATTGAAGGAGCTACAACAGAAGGCTAGAATTTTGAGTGGAAGTTTGGGAAGGCTGAAGGAGTGTTGAAGGTTTACCTTTGTTGGGTGGAAGGATTTTTTGAGACTGAATCAACTAAGGGAACCACAAGGGAAGGTTGGGTTTTTGAGTGTAGTGCAGAAATAGGTTGAGTTGTTGGGTGGAAGGTTGGGTCAACTAAAATCCCCTGTTTTTGTCTTTAGTGTGCATGTGGGTTTGGAACCCATAGGTATTGGGATGGTTTTTCCCCCTCTTTACAACAAAAAAATGTGCAAAGGATTAGAATTTTTTCTAGAAATTATCTCATCTCTTAGGATCCATATCTTTACGAAAAGTTATATGATTCAACTGATTCTTGGATTAACTTGTGCTAAATTTGAATAGCTTTAAAATGAGTGGTAATATGCAATAATTTGATCAATATTGAGGGATATTCGACCCTATGAATTCAACCATTCAAAACAAGGGCAGTGACAATTTTTCAAGTCATGAAAAATGAAATTGCAAATATTTTTCAACTACAATTCGAATTATGGGAAGAGCAATGAAACTAGCAATTCAGATCTGGTAAAGAAAACTATGATAGTGTGATATTTTAGAAATATTGCTCTACTAATAGATAGTAGAGGTGAATTTTTGGCATTGTCAAGGCTGCTATAGGAAAATTTCAAGAAAGATGCTAAATTCTAGAATAATTGTATTCATACAAAAAATTGAAATGATCCAAAAAATGAAAATAAAAAATTCATATACTTTATGTAAAATGTTGTAGTTTTCTAGCTATAACTTCTCAATTGATATGAGAAGTGTATTTATTTATAAAATCTCAAGCTTTAAATAAGAGAATTATAATTTTTCAAGGGTGGGGGACCCAAGTACAACCCCTTATTATCGAGCAAAAAAAAACAACGAAAATTCCTCATGAAACAAGCTTCACATGCACTATTAACAACTTTAAAATAATATCCAATACCCTCATAATTAATCTCTTTGGAAAAAATCTTTTTACAAATATGATCAACACTCACTAAAATTCAAAACCTCTTATTACCGTATTACTCCAACTTAAAAAGAATATATCCTCTTTTATAAATCACAATTCAACACATAACAATTTGATATTCACTCCTTATTTCTCCTAACCACTAATTTTATTGCCTAACTAAAAACCTTTTAAAAACCCTTTATAACTCCTAATGAAGGCTTTAATTAAAAATTTAGGCAATAAAAATTATTTTAGAAAATTACCTTTGCCTTTCAACGGGTTTTGAACCCTTGACCTTTGCCTCCGTGAACACCCTAGCCATAGTCTTCTCAACCATGTGTGCTCAATCTACGTTGAGAGATAAAATTATTTTTGCACACTATATTTCTCTTGGCACCTTAAATGACAAACACAAAAACTCAAACCTTTCCCTTTTCGCATGCACTCCTCGAGATTCGAACGTAGGTTCGTCTCCCCACAAACGCATTAGCAAAAAACATGTGCTACCAATGGACCACTGTGTCCAACTTGTCTTGGGCACCAATCTTACTCTGCTATAACCCTTGCGCATAAGACAAAAATTCATTCGTCTTCTTCCTCACCTAAAACTTCGAATCGTACATGCAATTTACTTTGTCGTATTAATTAAATTTGATGAGGGATAATTTGAAAGGTCTTTTGGCCTCTCTTTTATACACAAAATTGTCATTGTCTTCAAACGTCAGTGCTTCAAATTTTCGATGACGTCGACGTATTTAACCTTTGTAATTTATAAATGATTTAAATTCCAAGGAATTTAAATTTTATAAATTATAATTATAACCTTTGGCTTTTAAGACCTTTTATTGCACAACTTTGTATTGATGATATTTATTTATAAAATTTAAATTCCTTTTGAATTTAAATATTTTATAAAATAAATATTATACCTTATTTGAACTTTGCAATAGTTCTCCTTGGGTATTTATGAAAACCCTTTTTAACTTATGCTCTCATATATTATTAAAATATTATGGAGCCCTTTTGCCTTTAACTTCTACATTGTTGAAGCTTCTTCTTGGATTTTTTTTTTTATTTTTGGAAAACATCCCAAAGGGATGCCACTTTTGAGTAAGACCCAAGGAGGCAGGGGTATCCATTCCACAAAAAAAGCCCAGGACTCTA
>JAQPPZ010003742.1:0-11912 GCA_028583015.1 Wollemia nobilis
TGTTAGTAACTATGATTATTACCTCATTTAGGTAATTTGTAAGTTTCACCTAGGTAGATATAATTTACCTCATGGTAAAAAGTATCTTGTTACTTTTTACCACTAGTAAATTTCTTTTACTAGTTACCTAGTTAGTCACAGTAGTCATTTTGACTACGTTGGTTAGTAGGTTAGATGTTAGCTAGCTTTAGGGTGAGAGATCCTATAACGCGTATGTTAGCATTAGTTTAGGATAAATTATTGCATATTATTTTCTAAGGCTATTCATAGCCTAATGTTCTCCTATTTAAACACCCTTCAAATTCAATAATATTTTACGGCTTGTGATTTAATTTCATTCTGCACTTACCTTTACCATCATTGGCATCAGAGCCACGGGAGGAAGGCACAAGCTGGGCAAGGTGAGAAATCATTCCAAGTGGGCAAGGTGGAGGTAATCTCATTCCAGGGCAAGGCGAGACTTCATTTCACGTGCGCTTCAAGGGTTTGAATTAATTTGGGTTTGAATTAATTTTTTTTATAACCCCTCTAAGGTTTTGAATTATTTTTTGGCCCTTCCACTAGCGATCGGAGAAGAGTCTTCGATGCCCTATGATCATCAATCGGAGAGGAGTCTCTGACGACTGGAGCGACCCCTAACGCTGGTCACCCTAGTGATCGAAATAGACCCACAACCTGACTGGCAATCGAAAAGGAGTTTTGGCATATGAATTCAAGCAGCCCAATGACCAGGATCTGAGAGGGCAGGAGCACCCTCCAATATTTGATGACCAGCTTGCTAAGGAGGGTAGGTGCACCCTCCCGTGGGATCGGTAGTGATCGGCCAGCTCTCGCCCACTTGTTGTCCAACGACCGGAACGGAGTTTTGGTGCTCGGTTTGAGGCGTCCCGGTGATCGAGATCCGAGAGGGCAAGAGGCCCTCCGATCTCTGATGATCACCGATAAGAGTTAGGGCAAGAGCACCCTAAATTTGGACAAGAAGAGCTGACATAAACCCTATCATACCTAAACCTGACACTCACCTGGCAGAGTTCGACATGTGGTAAGACCTTACTAACTGGATGAGACCTAGATTGGTCTGGACATATGGCAGACAACCATGGGACATGACACAATACGTGAGAGTTGATTGGGTGCTGACTAGGCTGACTGGGTAGACCTGGATCTAACTCGGGTGATGTGGCACGTATGAGGCATAACTGACATGGCAGTTACTAGGCAGGTTTGCTGACGTGGTGGAGTGATGTGGCAAAGGGTGCTATGCTGACGGGCGTAACAAAACCTATTTTTTTTATGACACGTGGCAACGATCAGTGAACATTCATGCAAGCATAGATTACCCGTAGGCAATCAAACGGATAAGGGGGTGTTGGTGTTTTTAAACACCAACAACACGCCCACCTTATCGATGTGGGACTAAAAGTCCCACATCATAATTTTTTTTCCTTCGTGAGGCTCCACGAAGGAACAAAATGAGGCCCGTCGACCTTCATTCACAAGGTCGAGCCTAGCCCGACCGGCAAAGGGGTCCGGGCTAAGGCCTTGGGCGGGGAGTCCCGAGATCGACTCCCACCAGGAGTCAAAACAATGTTTTCTTTTGCCGCGCGCTATGGAGGTTGATTAAAACCAAAGGTAATTCATTTTATTTGTTTTTTTAATTTATTTTTTAAAGTTTTTTTTAATAATTTAAATTTTTTTTTAGTTTAAAAATCATTTTTTTCTTATATTAAGTGATTTTTTACTAAGAGAATTTTTTTATTATTAATTAAATTTTGTTTAAAATAATTAAATTAAAGCAATAAAGATTGAAAAAGGGTTATTTTTTTTGCAACACAACAAAAATTATTGCTTTTGTTTTCTCCTTAAAAAGGGGATATAAGACATTTACTAGCACACAATTTTGTTGCAACATTAGAGAGCCTAAAAACATCTTCTCAACACCTTGTTAAAATTGCAAAATTCAAAGGAGGACAACATCAAGAAAGTTGATTCTATATTGCAAAATTGGAAAACAAGGAGGACCAAAATTTGCAAAACCATCAAAATTGGAAAACTTTAAAAGCCAAATTATTTTTTTTGCAACTACAACAATTCCATTTCTTTTGTTTTCTCCACATTTGGGGATAAAGAGACAAAGAAACATCAAATTTTGTTGCAAAACATCAAACTTGGCATTGTGCATTTGTTTTCTCCAAGGGGGGATATAAGACATAAAATTGCACATTTTTTTTGCAAAATTGAGAAGAACTTGAAGCCTTGGGTCCATCAAAACTAAGTCGTGTGTCGACTAGTTCTGGAAGCCTTTCAAAAGCGGGTCGTGTGTCGACTTGTCTTGAAAGGAGTGCTATTTGTTAAATTTGCAAAACAAAGGGGGGAAGACAAGAAATTGTATTTCTTTTGCAAATTTGTAACACAAAAGTGAGGAGCACTTAAAACAAATCAAACTTGTTTATTTTGCAAAATTAGAAAAGATAGGCAATTGTTTATTGTCACATTATTTGCAAAATTGTAAGACAAGGAGGAGACAAAAACATATCAATTTTTTGCACAACACACATTCAAATTTTGTTGCAAAAATTAAAAGGTGCATTTTCGATTTTACTCGACACCTTCATTGGCAAATTAGGTGCATTTTCGGTTGCATCCGACACCTAGGTGATAAGAATTTTGTGGGCATTCTTGTTTGATTATTGCATTATTTCTTTTTGCAATTATAAGTCATAGAATCAAGAACACTCCATACCCCAAAATTTCACAAATTTGTGTAAATCCTTGCATAGATTTAAAGCCAATTTCACTTGATATTCTCTCCTAAAAACCAAAACCCCTAATTCACTCTTATTTGTTTGGCTTAATTTCCTCAAACTGATTATCCCTCTTCAAGAGGATTTTCAGGCAGGTGCCATTAAATATATTTTTGAGTGAATTATCTTTCATCTCTTATTTGTTTGGCTTAATTTCCTCCAACTGATTATCTCTCTTCAAGAGAATTTTCAGGCAGGTGCCATTAAATATCACTTAAGAGTGAAAGAAAGATCATCTTAGTACAAATTGTAGGACCTTCATCATGGCAACTATCAATAAATACTTAAGTGATACACAATTGCTAAAGGGTCCTAACTATTCAACATGGAAAACTAAGATGAAAGCCATCTTGACTATAGAGGACATGTGGGATTTAGTTGATGGCACTGAATCAAGACCTGCAACAGCAGGAGTAGATCAAAAAGCATGGGACAAAAAGAACAATCGTCTTCTCATGTTAATACTCCTAGCAACTATTGATGAGATCCAACCTCACATAAGTGAAGCTAAAACTGGTAAAGCTGCATGGGATGCACTTAGTACCATTTTTGAAGGCAAGAATCAATCAACTGTTCTAAACCTTCAAACACAACTTCATACACTCCATATGAAGTCAGGTGAATCGGTAGAACTATTCCTCTGCAGAGTGGTAGATCTGAAGTCTAAGCTTAATGCTTTAGGGGCCAAAGTAGAAGACACCATTTTGACTTCAGTAATTTTGAGAGCTCTTCCCGAATCCTACAAAATGTTGATTACATCCCTTAATGTTTCACAAAGAGTTGTCACCTTTGTGGAGTTAGTCAATTTGCTTCAAACTGAGGAAGCAAACCAACTCCAAAATGATGAAGTGTCGAACAATGCACTTTATTCAAACTATAAGGGTGATAAGAAGAAAGGAAACTTTCAAAAGGGAGGATCATCCTCAAAAGGTAAGGGAAAGCAATCTCAAAAGAGGTTTTGCTCGTATTGTAAAAAGGACAACCATGACACCAATCGGTGTTGGTTCAAAAACAAGCAAAACAAGAAAGACAAAGGCACAACACAGAAGCAAAACAAAGGCAATATTGCTAGTGAAGTGTCTAGTTTCGATTCTGATTCTGGTTCAGAAAAAGCACACAGAGTGCTCATTGCTAAGACAATATTGTAGAGGGAAAACACATTTTGTCACCTTGAGCAAAGCACCATTTCCTCTCTCTCTTTTTTAGGCTTCATAAATAGCATAAGTTTTTGTTTGAAGTACTTGTAATAAAGGGGTGTTTGTACCTCTTTTAGGCTTCATAAATAGCAAACTCTCATTGTTTGAAGTTCTTGTAACAAAAGGAGGGAATTTTTTGGTGTAAAAATTGCCTAGGAGGCAATATTTGTAAAAATCCTTCACAAAACTCTTGAGTTGCACATTTTTTGCAATTAAGGGGGGATATACATTTCTTTTCTTCACAATTTTTTGTAAAAAGGGAAGAAGACTTATAAGGGTGCATTTTCGGCAGCGACCGACACCTTAGTCATACTTCTTTCAGAAATTAATTACAACATGTTTTGCAACGAGAAGGGGGAACTTATAAGGGTGCATTTTCGGCAACGACCGACACCTTAGCTACCTTATCTTTTGCAAACTCATATTGTAAATGAATGAACCTCGTATGAAGTGATCTACTCTACTACACCTAGCGATTGCAGTGGCTGGTTACCCATGCAATTTGGTTGGATGACATGATTACTATAAGGACATTCGTTGGTGTGAAGACAAAGTGAGGAATGACCCACTTTTTGCTTAGGAGCAGCCAGAGCACTGTGACAGAGCAAGAACCAGCAGATCGACATCTTTTTCACTGTATTGGGGCAGTTATATACATTACCCAAATAATGTAATAAGGGGGGATGTTAGAGTTACTGTGTTAGTAACTATGATTATTACCTCATTTAGGTAATTTGTAAGTTTCACCTAGGTAGATATAATTTACCTCATGGTAAAAAGTATCTTGTTACTTTTTACCACTAGTAAATTTCTTTTACTAGTTACCTAGTTAGTCACAGTAGTCATTTTGACTACGTTGGTTAGTAGGTTAGTTGTTAGCTAGCTTTAGGGTGAGAGATCCTATAACGCGTCTGTTAGCATTAGTTTAGGATAAATTATTGCATATTATTTTCTAAGGCTATTCATAGCCTAATGTTCTCCTATTTAAACACCCTTCAAATTCAATAATATTTTACGGCTTGTGATTTAATTTCATTCTGCACTTACCTTTACCATCACTTCCATGTACAAATAATATATTTACACACATTCAAATTCTCATCTCGCTCAATAAAGGGGTATAATCGTGCCTATTCATTTTTAAAATCCCTTCCACTAGTCCATTCGCTTATCTTTTTATGTTTATATTTTTAACTAGAAGATTCCCTAGAGGTCTGAATTTTAATTGTACTATATTTTTATTTTTCGGTTGATGTGTCTGAATTTAAAATCTCCCGAAGTGGTTGTTGAATATTGTTATCAGGAAAATTATCATATGGTCCCATCTCATCTTATGGAATATCTTCGAGTGAACACACATCAGGGTCGACATTGTTTACTACATTCAATGTTTGGTGTTATCTATCATTTTTTGTTGTAAAAAAGACACTATTTTAAAGAATTAATAGAATACTATTTTACAAAGCATTTAAAAAGAGGTAGATAAGCAAAAAACCATTTATCTATTAATAGAGAAAGATTTTACATTTAATAAGAATAGAAATTTTAAAAAACTGATGGTAAAAGGTGTGTATACCTGCAAGTTGTGTAGAATCTGTAGAGATTGATGTCTCATTGCATTTTGATACGTGTGTTAAATATTTCATAATTATATTTTTACAAGAATATTGGCCTCCCTTATTTCCATCTTCAGTAGGTGACATTGTATCTGTAAAGAAAAACCTTTAGATGTTAGAAAATGTATATGAATTTGAAGGAAAATAGCAGATATTCCTCAAGACAAACATATGATCCTAACACAGAACATGACAGGGAATACTTATCAACCACAGTTGCAAATAGTGCTTCTACATTGCATATGAAACATACTTTAAGAGACAAGAAGTAGTCTCTAACAAAATAAATGCTCCTTACACACAACCAAAAGACATTGATAGTTGTCTACCACTATTGCATATAGTTCACCTACAATTGCTATGAAACTATAGAAAAATAGATTTGGACAAAAGAACAATGGAATAAGAATACTCTATTGATTTTTAGTCATGAATCCTCTACAACCGATATGCTTTTATCGATAAACACTTCTTTGCAATCGATCGACTTATACCGATCGACAGTCACTACAACCAACAAAATGCTGACCACATGTCCCTGCAACCGATAGAGTTATGCTGATAACATTGTAACCAACAACCTAACACCGATAGTTATGACCCTACAATTAATAGACAAATACCAATCGGTACATCTAAAATAGACCTACCAATACTGATTGGAACCTCTACAACCGATAGAAAAATACCAATCGACACAACTCTTCAATCAATCGACTTATATCGATAGACACGGCTCTACAACCGATCGGATTATATAGACAGACATGGCTTTACAACTGATTGGCTTATACCGATAGGTAAGGCTTTGCAACCGATCGACTTATATCGATAGACATGACTCTGCAATCGATCGGCTTATGCTGATAGACACGGCTCTACAATCGATCGGCTTATTGGTACCCAGTATAGTATATATACATGTAGTATATGAGGTGATTTAGGCGAGAAAAATAAAATCATTTATAATTTGAAGGTGATTTGGGTGGAAAATATAAAATTATTTATAATTTGAAGGCGAATTGGGTGGGAAAATCAAAATCATATGTAATTTGAGGTCGGTGAATTAAAATAAAGTTAGGTTCATGATTATCAACGGCGGGTGAATTTACCCCAAAAAATTTCACCCCATAAATTTCGGGTGAATAGGCCCCAGTGAAATGATCCAAAATTAGCCTTTTCAAAATTTTAAAAATCATAAATAGAGCCAATTTACGATATTTCACGCTTGTGCATAACCCTGGTGCTAGCATTGATGAGGTATGCAATAGATGATTTACGACATAAGCAAATTATTTAGAGGTCATATAGACATCATCTAGGCTGGTAGGAAGATGCCTACCATCTAGCTTGTGTTAGCTAGGTTAGATATCTAGTGGGACATTAAGGGGAATAGGAGCTCCATTGTTTTGATCATGTGGTTTGTCAATATGTGTTAGGCAAGGGATATTAATAGGGCTAGTTTGGTATAGGAAATTCATGTGGGAGAGGGGATTCAAATGGGCACCAAACCCAAATTATTATACATAGGTGGACCTTGATGATGGTATTGGCATGACCAATCACTATTGGCTATGGTACCAGACCATCAAGCTAAGGAGGATGACCATCATAAGGGCACCACCAGTGGAGCAGTCGAGGAGATCTAAAAGGGAGAGGTAGACAATGCCAAATTTGGTGCAATGATATAGGTAGTATTAATGATAGAAGGAGGTATAGACATAGGCAATAACAATAGGATCTCTACTTATCACTCTACTTATGTGAACAATTAGTGGGGTAAGAATAAGCAGGTCACCTCAATCAATCATTGAGGTAGAGTAGGATACCCTAACCAAGTAGGTAGAGCCTAAAGGCTACATTAGAAGCTATGCAGGCAAAGGCAATGCCATGGATGATAGAGTGAGTTCAACTAATCTGGTAGATTTTTGGAATGCAATAGACCATCCAGGTTCTAACTACAAAGTAGGACATGGTGACAATGAGAGCTACCATAGCAGCAAGAGGAACTAGAGGGGCCAAGTGGTGTAGGCACTTCTTGATCAAATGGCCCAGATCTAGAGGGACTTGTAAGAAGAGAGCATATGGGTAACACACTATAGAGTTGCATACCATATAGGTATCTTGATTGACAGGTACCTCCCATTGGCAATGAGGATGCAATAATGGACCCACTCTAGGTTTATGGTATGCTAATCACAATGGTCAATGAGGGTGCCACCACCTATAGGAGGAGGAGCTACATGATCATCTAACATGGGCTCCCAAAACTAGCTATAAAGTTTATTGTTGTCTTGAGTTTTAGGAGAGAGGGTGATGATGTATAATATGATTGTATTATTACACCATTATTGTACATATAAATTTAGATTAATATATATTGATGATTATGGACTTATTAGTTGATGTTTATGATTATGGATGTAAGTTATGATGTTATGATACCCATTTAAGATTGATGACAATGTGTTTATGTTATGTTTTAATTGCTTTGTGATGGTGATAAGATTAATGAACATGTTAATTTGATTATGCCATTGTATTTAAATGTAACACTATGATTAATGTATGTTAATTAATTAATGATGGATGTTGTAATTATTATGGGAATACATGTTTAATTGATGAGTTATGTTAGAGATGAATGATGTCAAGATTAACTTAAGATTGTTTATAATAGATTGTATGATTAGGAATGACTAAATACACTAATGTCATGATGATCATATTAGATGGTGTAGACACCTAAAACATGTCATATTAAGAAGACTACCTATATGGACTGCCTAAAGACCATATGACCCACCTTGGGCAGCCTTAGGGCCGAAATAATGGTTTTCACCACTTAAACGAGCAATACCAAAATCAAGCATATAAAATACTAGTTAATTAATCGTAATTAATTAGTATATTATTATTAATTAAACTAATTAATATTAAATTATATACTCATTGGCCTAAAGTATTAATTAATTAACTAATTAATTATTACCTAAGCTACACAACCACTCACCCCTCCTCTCGAGAACATTTACTCTTCCATCACCCCCTCCATGTCATCACCACTCCACTCACAGTTCCACCTCTCATTCATAATAAATAATAAATATTTAATAACAAAAAATATTAAATATCTAACAACAAAAAATATTTAATAAAAAATAAATATTTAATAACAAACAAATATTAAATATTTAACGAAAAAAAAAATATTTAATAACAAATAAATATTTAATAAAATATCATGCATGTACCATTATTAGATTTCTTTCGAGAAATCTATATAATGACACTCACCCTCATTCGAAAATAGATAGAGCTTTCATATTTTGAGCAATGAAGTGCTATCAAATTTCGAATAGAGATCCCACAGCCTTCGCAAAGTCTAAAGTGTGATCACCTTGATTCCCTAAGAAGGCCATGTCGTTAGACTACTCCAAGAGATAGAGGTGAACGCTTTTTCCTTTCATTCGACTTTGCATATATGCTTCAAAAACCAATCCAGACCTATCAAGCCACTGCAACAACGCACCAATACATTGAAAATACCACAAGTCAAACCCAGGAGTTGCCCTTACATCGATTGTAGAAAAAACACTAATGAATTAGCGGATGTCTCTCAAAGAGATGGCCCGTAGGTACATCCCACACAGGGATGACCCCTAGGTTCAGATTTGTTTCTAGTTTCTTTGCATAAATAATTTTTAATAGTTTTCTTATTTCATAACTTAGCATAGTTAGATCTCATTTCCTATATGCAATCATCATATTTTTATTATTTATCGCCTTTGTTTCTCATTTTCATCCACACATGCTATTAACCACGTTTGCTTTATTATGTGCAGGTTTCAGGTTTCTACAGGAAGGAAAGAGTGCAAGATATGGACACCATCACCCCTCGAGGAGGTCATAAAGAAACCTTGCTCAAGACGGTTCGTGGGTGCGAGAGAACCCCAAAAGTGCACCAGATCTGTTTCGAGAAGAGAATCAAATCTTCTTAGTTATTTATTGTATCTATTGTATCGAAATGATAACCTCCCTCAAGGGGATGCAATTGTAACCGTATTTTTGAAAGAACAAGTTGTTATCAATAAAATGGACCCGCCTCCATATCTTTTCTTGTTTTATCATGATGTTACAATTACATGCTCTTATTATTCATAGTTAGTTTGCATTTCATTGATTTGCAATTATATTTCTATTAAAGATGCACAAGTTTTTTGGACACTTTAGATGGAGATAGATACATGATTGGGATGCATGATATACCTTTGATATAATATGAAAGTTCATATTCTTCATTTGGCCTAACATTTCATGGAATTAGATTCAAAATACTCAAGAACCTAGTATTAAAATCATGGATGTTTTCTTGAGGTTGTCTTTGCATAGTATCTAAATAAAACAAAACAGGGTAATCATTTTCTATGTTGTCAAACCTATGCATAAATGGTTTTATTATTGATGCCCAACTAGTAACTAAATTATTTGGTAATATCCTATACTAAAACCCAACTTTATCAAGAAGGGAATACATTAGTAAATATACCATTATGTCCTCCTCCTAAATGTGGTGAATCAACTTGAGTATCGATAGCTTGCTGAGGTGATCTAGTGTTGTCTTATTTTTGTTCTCATCAAAAATAGATAAGGCTTTCATAGTTGCTGGGGAATTAGAGAATGGCCCACTAGGTTTAACATCCCTTAGTAGGTCTAATTAGGAAGTTGGTTTTATGGTCTAAGGGGTGCTCGTAGACTATTTAAATATTTAATAAAATATCACACATGTACCATTATTAGATTTCTTTCAATAAATCTATATAATGACACTCACCCTCATTCAAAAATAGATAGAGCTTTTGGATTTTGAGCAATGAAGTGCTATCGAATTTTGAACAGAGATCCCATAGCCTTCACAAAGTCTAAAGTGTGATCACCTTGATTCCCTAAGAAGGCCATGTCGTTAGACTACTCCAAGAGATAGAGGTGAACACTTTTTCCTTTTGTTCAACTTCGCATATACGCTTCAAAAACTGATCCAGACTTGTCAAGCCACTGCAACATCGCACCAATACATTGAAAACACCATAAGTCGAACCCAAGAGTTGCCCTTACATCGACTGTAGAAAAAACACTAACGAATTAGCAGATGTCTCTCAAAGATATGGCTCGTAGGTACATCCCACACAGGGATGACCCCTAAGTTCAGATTTGTTTCCAGTTTCTTTGCATAAATAGTTTTTAACAGTTTTCTTATTTCATAACTTAGCATAGTTAGATCTCATTTCCTGTATGCAGTCATCAAATTTTTATTATTTATCACCTTTGTTTCTCATTTTCATCCACACATGCTATTAACCACGTTTGCTTTCTTATGTGCAGGTTTCAAGTTTCTACAGGAAGGAAAGAGTGCAAGATATGGACACCATCACCCCTCGAGGAGGTCATAAAGAAACCTTGCTCAAGACGGTTCGTGGGTGCGAGAGAACCCCAAAAGTGCACCAGATCTATTTCGATAAGAGAATCAAATCTTCTTAGTTATTTATTGTATCTATTATATCGAAATGATAACCTCCCTCAAGGGGATGCAATTGTAACCGTATTTTTGAAAGAAAAAGTTGTTATCAATAAAATGGACCCGCCTCCATATATTTTCTTGTTTTATCATGATGTTACAATTACATGCTCTTATTATTCATAGTTAGTTTGCATTTCATTGATTTGTAATTATATTTCTATTAAAGATGCACAGGTTTTTTGGATACTTTAGATGGAGATAGATACATGATTGGGATGCATGATATACCTTTGATATAATATAAAAGTTCATATTCTTCATTTGGCCTAACATTTCATGGAATTAGATTCAAAATACTCAAGAACCTAGTATTAAAATCATGGATGTTTTCTTGAGGTTGTCTTTGCATAATATCTAAATAAAACAAAACAGGGTAATCATTTTCTATGTTGTCAAACCTATGCATAAATGGTTTTATTATTGATGCCCAACTAGTAACTAAATTATTTGGTAATCTCCTATACTAAAAACCAACTTTATCAAGAAGGGAATACATTAGTAAATATACCATTATGTCCTCCTAAATGTGGTGAATCAACTTGAGTGTCGATAGCTTGTTGAGGTGATCTAGTGTTGTCTTATTTCTATTCTCATCAAAAATAGATAAGGCTTTCATAGTTGTTGGGGAATTAGAGAATGGCCCACTAGGTTTAACATCCCTTAGTAGGTCTAATTAGGAAGTTATTTTTATGGTCTAAGGGGTGCTCGTAGACTATTT
>JAQPPZ010003743.1:0-115193 GCA_028583015.1 Wollemia nobilis
TATGAGAGGAGAGAATCACCGGAACAAAGAACAACAAAGTTTAGCACATAAAATACTACAAACCCTAAAGATGCTACAAACAATAGCAAAGTTTATTTATATGAAACTAGGGTTACAGTATTCCTCAATTGAGGAAATAACAACATCTATAGGCTACGCTGCAAGATAAACTAACAAAAAAAATGTCGAGTCGACTGCTCAGACATTAATCAGCTGAGCCACACTACTCACTGAGATACTCTTCTTCTCTTGACTCCTCTTTTTGCACTCTGCCTTCTACTTCTATGTCTGAAATACCCAAGATGCCTTATATAGCCATAGGAAGAGGAGGATTAGGGTTTGTCCTCTGACAGGTTCTGATAGGCCCTCAACTAGGGTTTTTGACTAATCATCGCACTAGCATTAAATCACCGAACTGGCATTAAATTCTACAACGATCGGATCTATCAGAAGTCACATTTTTTAGAGGGTAGGTGCGACGTCATGTCAGACCTTTTTTTCAGGATCCCCAACTACGCGAGCGCAGTCCGGCTGCCGCCTGCTTTTGGAGCGCAGTCTGGTAGAGGCATGAAATCAGGTTAATTTTTCTAACACCCTCCTTTAAGCCCGATTTCATGAGCGCTTTGACTCCAAGCTACTCTCACAATCTGCTAAAGTCTTCCTCCTTCAAAGGCTTCATGAAGATGTCAGCCAGCTGCTCCTTGGACCTGCAAAACTGTAGTTGTACTTCATTGAATTTCACCAACTCTCTAATGAAATGATATCGGATGTCTATGTGCTTCGTTCGGCCATGGAACACGAGATCCTTTGAGAGCACGATTGTAGAGTTATTATCGTAGAATATTGTTGTTGCTACTTCAAGCGGATGATATAGTTCACACAGAACTCTTCTCAGCCAAACTGCCTGGCAGGCGACTGAGGTGGCAGCAACGTACTCTACTTTTGTTATGGACAACGCAACGATGGGTTGTTTCTTGGATGCCCATGAGACTACCCCTGATCCGAGATGGAAAGCATACCCGAAGGTGCTCTTTCGATCGTCAGTACTACCAGCCCAGTCACTATCTGTGAAGCCCACTAGCTCCAACTGGTCTTGTCTC
The DNA here is from genome assembly GCA_028583015.1 of Wollemia nobilis. Taxonomy (NCBI): domain Eukaryota; kingdom Viridiplantae; phylum Streptophyta; class Pinopsida; order Araucariales; family Araucariaceae; genus Wollemia; species Wollemia nobilis. Next base: position 1,101 of record JAQPPZ010003743.1, read on the forward strand.
GCATAAAATAGGCCATGGTTTCGCGTCCCATTGACATAGCACAAGATCCTCTTGCCTGCTTGCTAGTGCGTGTCCTTCGGAGTCTCCATGAAATGGTTGATCAGACTAACTTTGAACATCAGACCTGGTCGAGTTGTAATCAAATACATCAGACTGCCAACTAGCTGCTTGAATAGGGTTGGGTCGACATTCCTCCCTGTATTCAGCTTGCTCAGCTTCAAAACTATGGCTATAGGTGTGATGGCAGGTTTGATGTCCTCCATATTGAATCGCTTCAGGACATCCTTCGCATACTTGCCTTGAGAAATGAAGATGCCATCCGCCGATTGGTCAAATTCAATGCCAATAAAATACTTCATCAACCCTAAGTCCGTCATCTCGAACTCCTTCTTCATGGCTATTCTAAATTGGTCGAACAAGACATTGCTGTTGCAAGTATAAATCAAATCATCCACATACAGGCAGATGATAATGAGCTCACCCACTTCATTTGTCTTCATGTATAGGGTATGCTCATATGGGCATTTGACAAACCCATTTTCTTAAAAATAGTTGTCAATCCGGCTGTACCAAGCCTGAGGCACCTGCTTCAAATCGTACGGGGCCTTCTTCAGCTTTAGGACTTTGCCCTCCTGGCCTTCAATTTCGTAACCTAGTGGCTGGTCTATGTAGACCTCTTCCTCCAACACTCCATTGAGGAAGGCTGACTTGACATCCATCTGGTACATCTTCCAACCTTGTTGGGCAGCTAATGCCAGGATCATCATGACAGTGTCAAGTCAGGCTACAGGCGCATATACTTCATTGTAATCAATGCCTGACTTCTACTTGTAACCCTTCACCACCAGTATGGCTTTATGCTTGTCAACATCTCATTGGGCGTTGAACTTCATATTATACACCCACTTGACCCCAATGGTCTTCTTTCCTGCTTGAAGATCTATCAGCTGCCATGTCTCATTATTTTCAATGGCTGCTATCTCCTTGTCCATCGCATGCAAAGTCAGAGTGCTCTTCATCTATGTGGGTTTGGTTTGCCTCATAGATTTCTTGCAAGCTCCTTGTCTTCACTGGCATCACCAGGTTCTGGATTCTACTTGCGAGTGGAGGCGACCGAGATGGAGTGGTTGTGCTACTGCTGGCACCGCTATTGCTGCTGGAAGTTGTAGGTGGCTGCACACTTCCTTCTTCCAAGTCAACAAACTATGCTATTGCTGGCTTTGACTGGCCAGTCTCTGACTTCCCATTCCAGGCTTTATCTTCAATAAATTTCACATCACAGCTGATGATGAGCTTCTTCGTCACAGGGTTGTATAGCCTATATGCCTTCGCCTGCTCACTATACCTTGTGAAAATGCACTTCTCACCTTGATCATCCAAATTTTGCCGCTTCTATTTTGGAACATGTGCATATGCAATGCACCCGAACACACGTAAGTGAGCCACACTTGGCTTCACTCTGCTCCAGGCCTCCTGAGGGATTTTGTCCTTCATACTTTTGGTGGGACATCTATTCAGAAAGTAGACTGCACATGTTACAGCCCTCGCCCAAAATTCATGTGACAATCCCTTCACCTTCATCATGCTTCGTGCCATCTCCATGATGGTCCGGTTCTTCCTCTCGCCTACGCCATTCTCCATGTGTCATGTATCCTGCAAAGGAATCGCCTTTAAATTTCGTGCTGCTTGCAGTAGTTATGGAATTCGTTGGAGATGTATTCACCTCCACCATCTATCCTGAGAGTCTTGATTTGATATCCACTCTATTTCTCCATCAGAGCCTTGAACTCCTTGAATTTGGAAAATGCCTCTGACTTCAGCTTGATGGCATAAATCCAAGTCTTCTGGCTGAAGTCATCTATAAACATCAAGAAGTATTTTTTGCTGGAAAACATGGTGGTCTGCATCGGACCACAAATGTCTGAGTGCACCAGCTCCAATGGTCGTGATGCTCTCCAAGACTGTCCTACAGGGAATGCATCCCTATGCTGCTTGTCGACTAGGCAACCTTCACACACTTGGTTTGGTTGCTCAATAAGGGGTAAACCCTTCACCATTTGCATCCTCGTGCGCTTGATTCGAGCCACTAAAGCTCGAGTGACCGAATATGAGATGCCACAACCGGTAGCATCCTTCTCAACCGCACTCGGAGACATCAAAGATTCATTCTAAATCTGTAGCGAAAACATTTTGTTTTTTTTCATGGACACTATTGCGATTTGTCCATGCACTTTGTCTCTGATGGAACAGACACCATATTTGAACAGTATAGTGTGCCCCTTCTGCACAAGCTATCCAACACTTAGAAGATTGTGCTTCAACCCAAGCACATAAAAACCATCTTGAATTGTTTTTCTTTCACCGTGTTGGGTGCATATGAGGATATTTCCTTTCCCTATCACAGGAACTTTGCTGTTGTTCCCCATATTGACTTCGGACTAGACTGTTTCATCTAGTTTTGAGAACATATCTCTGTTCCCAGTCATGTGGTTGTTGCAACCACTATCAAGATACTAGATGTTTTTCTTGCTCTCCTCTTCAATACTGCAAGTCAGTAGTACATTTCCTCTTGCCACATTTTTGGGTTCCTCCGTATAATGGGCTTGCTGCTGATTCTCGTTCACCATATTCTTCCTGCACTGTGAGGCATAATGGTCGAACTTGCTGCAATAGTAGCATTGGACCTTTGACATGTCCTTCTTCTATTGAGAGCTTCCTTGCTAATTTTTTCTAGTGCCTCTTCCTCCTTGCTGATGAAAGTTGCAACTTGGCTCAGCGTCATGAGGGTTTGATCTCCCTTATTGCTTGTTACTTCTCCCACGCCTGCTTCTACCTCTTCCTCCTTGAGAACTAGAAGTGCCATGGTGGGAGTCTTGTCTATAGTTGTCTCGGACTGAGACTTGCGCCTTGAAAGCTTTCTCTAGAGAGGACTGAGTTGAGCGGCTCAACCTCTATTCATGCATCTACAATGAATCCATGAGCTCGTATGTCGATAGGGTTGTCAGATCCCTCGACTCTTTGATTGCTATCACAACCGAGTCAAACCTTGCGTAGCAAACTTCTGAGAATCTTCTCCATGATTCTCTAACTCTGCACATTTTCTTCGTTCAATAGCATCTGGTTGATAATGTCAATCATCTGGGTGAAGAATTCACTCATCGACTCAGACTCACTCATCTACAGGTTCTTGAACTCTCTTCTGAGAATCTACAGTTTTACCAACTTCACTTTGTTGGTGCCCTGATACAAACTTACCAGGGTTTCCTAGGCCTGCTTGGCCTTGGTGGCTGATGCAATCCATGAGAATATGGTCTCCTCAATCGCTTGCATAATGTAGAAGAGGGCCTTCTGGTCCTTCTTCTTGTGCTATTTCAACAAATCCTTGTCTGCTTGAGAGAGGGCGGCCAATGCTACTGCATTTTTTGGTTCTGGGTAGCCGTTCTCGACTAACTCCCATAGCTCCTGAGATCCAAACAATATCTTCATCTGGATGCTCCGGTAATAATAGTTCTTGCAATTAAATCACGGGATTTGCAACTACAGGTAATTCTTTTTGGAATCCATCTTCTATCTTCGCGTCACGGCTCAATCAGCTTTGATACCAATTTGAAGAAATATTTTTAATTTATTTTTCTCACTGCCAAAGTCTGGACGTCGCAGACTGCACTCCAGTTGCGGTGCAGTGCAGTCATCAGGGGCACCGATGGACTTCGCCCAAAAAAGGGTGAAGTGTGAACATCGGGGTGCCGATGGACTTCACCCGAGAATGGGTGAAGTGTGAACGTCGGGGGCATCGACAAACTTCACCCGAAACTGGGTGAAGTTTGCACTTCGGGGCTACCGACAGACTTTGCCCAAAACTAGGCAAAGTTTGCACTTTGGGGCCGCTGACGGACTTCGCCCAAAACTGGGCGAAGTTTGGATTGCGCCCGACGAAGTGGGGCGACTCGCGCTTTGCTTGCGCACTCGGGCTGCGCTCCGATCTTGGGCGCAGTCGGATTGCGGCAGCGAAGTTGGAACGCTGCGTCAGACTTGGCCAACTTTGGCCTTCGACTTCTTTGTCTTCCATGGCTGCCGCTGGGTTTGCCTGGCTTGGCAAGACCCGTATGAGAGGAGAGAATCACCGGAACAGAGAACAACAAAGTTTAGCACATAAACTACTGCAAACCCTAAAGATGCCACAAACAATAGCAAAGTTTATTCATATGAAACTAGGGTTATAGTATTCCTCAACCGAGGAAATAACAACATCTGCAGGCTACGCTGCAGGATAAAATAACAGACAAAATTTCGAGTCGGCTGCTCAGACATTAATCAGCTGAGCCACACTGCTCACTGAGATACTCTTCTTCTCCTGACTCCTCTTTGCTCTCTGCCTTCTGCCTCTTTTGTTTGAAATACCCGAGATGCCTTATATAGCCACGGGAAGAGGAGGATTAGGGTTTGTCCTTTGATAGGTTCTGACAGGCCCTCAACTAGGGTTTCTGACCAATCGTCGCACTAGCATTAAATCATCGAACTGGCATTAACTTCTACAGCGATCGAATATGTCAGATGTCACAACTGTCATAGGGTAGGTGCGACGTCATGTCAGACCTTTTTCTGGGATCCCCAACTGCGTGAGCGCAGTCCGGCTTCGCCCAGTTTTGGAGCGCAGTCTAGCGGAGGCGTGAAATCTGGGTTAATTTCTTAACACCCTCCTTTAAGCCTGATTTCATGAGCGCTTTGACTCCAAGCTGCTCTCGCAATCTGCTAAAGCCTTCCTCCTTCAAAGGCTTCGTGAAGATGTCAGCCAGCTACTCCTTGGACCTGTAAAACTATAGTTGTACTTCGTCAAATTTCACCAGCTCTCTGATGAAATGATGTCGGATGTTTATGTGCTTCGTCCGGCCATTGAACACGGGATCCTTTGATAGTGCAATGGCCAAATTGTTATCACAAAAAATTATTGTCACGCCTTCCGAAAGAAAGTTTAGTTCACTCAGAACTCTTCGCAGCCAAACTGCCTGGCATGCGGCTGACGTGGCGATGACATACTCTGCTTTGGTTGTGGACAATGCAACAATGGGTTGTTTCTTGGACACCCATGAGACTGCCTCGATCCGAGATGGAAAGCATACCCAGAGGTGCTCTTTCGATCATCGATATTTCCAGCCCAGTCACTATCTGTGAAGCCGACCGGTCCTAGTTGGTCTTGTCTGGTGTAAAATAGGCCATGGTTTCGCGTCCCATTGACATAGCGCAAGATCCTCTTGCCTACTTTCCAATGCGTGTCCTTCGGAGTCTCCATGAAACGACTGATCAGACTGACTCCGAACATCAGATCTGGCCTAGTTGCAGTCAAATACATCAGAATGCCAACTAGCCTCTTGAACATGATTGGGTCAACATTCCTCCCTTAATCCAATTTTCTCAGCTTCAAACCTGTGGCTATAGGTGTGATGGTAGGTTTATTGTCCTCCATCTTGAATCGCTTCAGGACATCCTTCGCATACTTTCCCTAAGAAATGAAGATGTCATCTACCGATTGGTCAACTTCAATGCCAAGAAAATACTTCATTAGCCCTAAGTCTATCATCTCGAACTCCTTCTTCATGGCTGTTCTAAACCGATCGAACAGGACATTGTTGTTGTCAGTATAAATTAGATTGTCCACATACAGGTAGACGATTATGAGCTCACCTACTCCATTTGTCTTCATGTATAGGGTGTGCTCATATGGGCATTTGACAAACCCATTTTCCTAAAAATAGTTGTCAATCCGACTGTACCATGCTCGGGGCGCCTGCTTCAAACGTACAAGGGCCTTCTTCAACTTCAAGGCTTTGCCCTCCTGGCCTTCAATTTTGTAACCTAGTGGTTGGTCTATGTAGATCTCTTCCTCCAACACTTCATTGAGGAAGGCTGACTTGACATCCATCTGGTACATCTTCCAACCTTGTTGGGCTACCAATGCCAAGATCATCCTGACTGTGTCAAGTCGGGCTACAGGAGCATATAGCTCATGGTAATCAATGCCTGACTTTTGCTTGTAACCCTTCGCCACCAATCTGGATTTGTGCTTGTCAATGTCTCCTTGGGCATTGAACTTTGTCTTATACACCCACTTGACCCCAATGGTCTTATTTCCTGCTGGAAGATCTATCAGCTGCCATGTCTCATTCTTTTCAATGGATGCTATCTCCTCATCCATCGCATGCACCCACTTTTGATTCTGACTTGCATCTTTGAACTCTACTGGATCAACTTCAGTAAAGAATGCAAAGTCAGAGTGCTCTTCATCTATGTGGGTTTGGGTTGCCTCATAGATTTCTTGTAAGCTCCTTGTCTTCGCTGGCGTCACCAGGTTTTGGATTCTACTTATGTGTGGAGGCGACCGAGCTAGAGTGGTTGTGCTACTGTTGGCATCGCTGTTGATGCTGGAAGTTGCAGGTGGTTGCACAATTCCTTCTTCCAAGTCAAGAGACTGTACTACTACTGGCTCTGACTAGCTAGTCTCTGACTTCCCGTTCCAGGATTTATCTTCAAAAAACTTCACATCACGGCTAATGATGAGCTTCTTCGTCATAGGGTTGTATATCTTATATGCCTTTGCCTGCTCATTGTACCCTATGAGAATGCACTTCTCAGCTCTATCATCCAACTTCTGCCGCTTCTCTTCTGGAACATGTGCATATGCAATGCACCCGAACACACGCAAGTGAGCCACACTTGGCTTCACTCTACTCCAAGCCTCCTGAGGGATTTTGTCCTTCACGCTTTTGATGGGACATCTGTTCAGCATGTAGACTGCACATGTTACAACCTCTGCCCAAAATTCATGCGATAATCCCTTTTCCTTCATCATGCTTTGTGCCATCTCCATGATGGTCCGGTTCTTCCTCTCAGCTATGCCATTCTACTGTGGCATGTATCTGGCAATGAACTGCCTTCGAATTCCATGCTGATTGCAGTAGTTATGGAATTCGTTGGAGATGTATTCACCTCCACCATCTATCCTGAGAGTCTTGATCTAATATTCACTTTGTTTCTCCACCAGAGCCTTGAACTCCTTGAATCTGGAAAATGCCTCTGACTTCAGCTTGATGGCATAAATCCAAGTCTTTCAACTGAAGTCATCTATAAACATCAAGTATTTGTTGCTGAAAAACATGGTGGTCTGCATCAGACCACAAATGTCTGAGTGCACCAGCTCCAATGGCCGTGATGCTCTCCAAGACTTTCCTATAGGGAATGCATCCCTGTGCTACTTGCCGACTAGGCAACCTTCACACACTTGGTTTGGTTGCTCAATAAGGGGTAAACCCTTCACCATTCACATCCTGTGCAGTTGATTCAGGCCACTGAAGCTCAGGTGACCGAATCTGAGATGCCACAGCCAGGTAGCATCTTTCTCAACTGCACTCAGAGACATCAATGATTCATTCTAAATCTGCAGCAGAAAACATTTTATTTTTTGTCATGGACACTATTGCAATTTGTCCATGCACTTTGTCTCTGATGGAACAGACACCATCTTTGAACAAAGATAGTGTGCCCCTTCCGCACAAGTCGTCCAACACTTAGCAGATTGTGCTTCAACCAGGCACATAAAAAACATCTTGAATTGTTTTTCTTTCATCATGTCGGGTGCAGATGAAGATCTTTCCTTTCCCCATCATAGGAACTTTGCTGTTTTTCCCCATCTTGAATTCAGACTGGACTGTTTCATCTAGTTGTGAGAACATCTCTCTGTTACCAGTCATGTGGTTGCTACAACCACTGTCAAGATACCAAATGTTTTTCTTGCTCTTCTCTTCAATACTACAAGTCAGCAGTACATTTCCTCCTATCGCATTTCTTGGTTCCTTCGTATAATGGGCTTGCTGCTGATTCTCGTTCACCATATTCTTCTTGCACTATGAGGCATAATGGCCAAACTTACTGCGAGAGTAGCATTGGACCTTTGACATGTCCTTCTTCTACTGAGAGCTTCCTTGCTAATTTTTGCTAGTGCCTCTTCCTCCTTGCTGATGAAAGTTGCAACTTGGCTCAATGTCATGAGGGTTTGATCTCCCTCCTTGCTTGTTACTTCTCCCATGCCTGCTTCTGCCTCTTCCTCCTTGAGAACTAGAAGCACCATGGTGGGAGTCTTGTCTATAGTTGTCTCGGACTGAGACATGCGCTTTGAAGGCTTGCTCCAAAGAAGACTGAGTTGAGCGGCTCAACCTCTATTCATGCGTCTGCAATGAACCCATGAGCTTGTCTGTCGAGAGGGTTGTCAGATCCCTTGAATCTTTGATTGCTATCACAATCGAGTCAAAATTGGTAGGCAAACTTCTGAGAATCTTCTCCATGATTCTCTAGTCTGCATAATTTCACCATTCAACCGCATCTGGTTGATGATATCTGTTGTCCGGGTGAAGAAGTCACTCATCAACTCGGACTCGCTCATCTACAGGTTCTCAAACTCTCTTTTGAGCATCTATAGTTTTACCAACTTCACTTTGTTGGTGCCCTGATACGAACTTGCCAAGGTTTCCCAAGCCTGCTTGGCCTTGGTGGCTGATGCAATCCGTGGGAAGATGGTCTCCTCAACCGCTTGCATGATGTAGAAGAGGGCCTTCTGGTCCTTCTTCGTTTGCTCTTTCAACAGATCCTTGTCTGCTTGAGAGAGGGTAGCCAGTGCTACTGCATCTGTCAGTTCTGGGTAGCCATTCTTGACTAACTCCCATAGCTCCTAAGATCCAAACAGGATCTTCATCTGGATGCTCCAGTAATCGTAGTTCTTGCCATTAAATCACGGGATCTGCAACTACAGGGAATTCTTTTTGAAATCCATCTTCTATCTCCGCATCATGGCTCAATCAACTTTGATACTAGTTTGAAGAAATATTTTTTAATTTCTTTTTTTTTGTCGTCGAAGTCTAGACGTCGCAGACTGTGCTCTAGTTGCAGCGCAGTGCAGTCGTCAAGGGCACCGACAGACTTCGCCCAAAAAGTGCGAAGTGCAAACATCAGGGCGTTAACGAACTTTGCCCGAAACTGGGCAAAGTTTGCACTTTGGGGCTGCCGACAAACTTCCCCCGAAACTAGGTGAAGTTTGCACTTCGGGGCAGCCGATAGACTTCGCCCGAAATTGAGTGAAGTTTGCACTTCGAGGCTGCTGACGGACTTTGCCCAAAACTGGGCAAAGTTTGCACTTCGGGGCTGCTGACGGACTTCGCCCAAAACTGGGCGAAGTTTGGTTTGCACCCGACAAAGTGGGGCGACTCGCACTTTGCTTGCGCACTCGGGCTGCGCTCCGATCTTGGGCGTAATCGGATTCTGGTAGCGAAGTTGGAACGTTGTGTCAAACTTGGCCAACTTTGGCCTTTGACTTCTTTGTCTTTCGCGACTGCCACTAGGTTTGCCTGGCTTGGCAAGACCCGTATGAGAGGAGAGAATCACCGGAATAGAGAACAACAAAGTTTAGCACATAAACTACTGCAAACCCTAAAGATGCCACAAACAATAGCAAAGTTTATTTATATGAAACTAGGGTTACAATATTCCTCAACCGAGGAAATAACAACATCTACAGGCTATGCTATAAGATAAAATAATAGACAAAATTTTGAGTTGGCTACTGGGACATTAATCAGCTGAGCCACATTGCTCACTGAGATACTCTTCTTCTCCTAACTCCTTTTTGCTCTCTACCTTCTGCCTCTTTTGTTTGAAATACCTAAGACGCCTTATATAGCCACGGGAAGAGGAGGAATAGGGTTTGTCCTCTGACAGGTTCTGATAGGCCCTCAACTAGGGCTTCTGACCAATCGTCGCACTAGCATTAAATCACCGAACTGGCATTAACTTCTGCGATGATCGGATCTGTCAGACGTCACATCTATCAAAGGGTAGGTGTGACGTCATGTCGACCTTTTTTCGGGATCCCCAACTAGCGGAGGCATGAAATCTGGGTTAATTTTTCTAACACCCTCCTTTAAGCCTGATTTCACGAGCACTTTGACTCCAAGCTACTCTCGCAATCTTTTGAAGTCTTCCTCCTTCAAAGGCTTCATGAAGATGTCAGCCAGCTGCTCCTTGGACCTACAAAATTGTAGTTGTACTTTGTCGAATTTCACCAGCTCTGTGATGAAATGATATCGGATGTCTATGTGCTTCGTCCGGCCATGGAACACGGGATCCTTTGAGAGTGCAATGGCCGAAATGTTATCGCAGAAAATTGTTGTTGCGCCTTCCAGAGGAAAGTTCAGTTCACTCAAAACTCTTCGCATCCAAACTGCCTGGCATGTAGCTAACATGGCGACAGCATATTCTACTTTGGCTATGGACAACGCAATGATGGGTTGGTTTTTAGACGCCCATGAGACTGCCCCTAATCCAAGATGGAAAGCATACTTAGAGGTGCTCTTCCGATCATCGGTACTGCCAGCCCAGTCACTATCTGTGAAGCCCACTAATTCCAACTGGTCCTATTTGGCATAAAATAGGCCATGGTTTCACATCTTGTTGACATAGCGCAAGATCATCTTGCCTGCTTGCCAGTGCATGTCCTTCGGAGTCTCCATGAAATGGTTGATCATACTAACTTCAAACATCAGATCTGGCCGAGTTGCAGTCAAATACATCAGAATGCCAAATAGCCTCTTGAACAAGTTTGGGTCAACATTCCTCCCTGAATCCAATTTGCTCAGCTTCAAACCTGTGGCTACAGGTGTGATGGCAAGTTTATTGTCCTCCATCTTGAATCGCTTCAAGACATCCTTCGCATACTTTCCCTGAGAAATGAAGATGTCATCTTTCGATTGGTTAACTTCAATGCCAAGAAAATACTTCATCAGCCCTAAGTCCGTCATCTCGAACTCCTTCTTCATGGCTATTCTGAACTGGTCGAACAGGACATTGTTGTTGCCAGTATAAATCAAATCGTCCACATATAGGAAGATTATTATGAGTTCACCTGCTCCATTTGTATTCATGTACAGGGTGTGCTCATATGGGCATTTGACAAACCCATTTTCCTGAAAATAGCTGTTAATCTAGCTGTACCATGCTCAGGGTGCCTGCTTCAAACCATATAAGACCTTCTTCAGCTTCAAGACTTTGCCCTCTTGGCCTTCAATTTCATAACCTGGTGGCTGGTCTATGTAGACCTCTTCCTCCAACACTCCATTGAGGAAGGTTGACTTGACATCCATCTGGTACATCTTCCAACCTTGTTGGGTTGCCAATGCCAGGATCATCCTAACTATGTCAAGTCATGCTACAGGTGCATATACCTCATGGTAATCGATGCCTGACTTCTTCTTGTAACCCTTCACCACCAATCTAGCCTTGTGCTTGTCAATGTCTCCTTGGGCATTGAACTTTGTCTTATACACCCACTTGACCCCAATGGTCTTCTTCCCTGTTGGAAGATCTCGTCACCGCCATGTCTCATTCTTTTCAATGGCTGCTATCTCCTCATCCATTGCCTGCACCCACTTCTGATTCTGACTTGCGTCTTCGAACTCTACTGGATCAACTTCAGTAAAGAATGCAAATTCAGAGTGCTCTTCATCTATGTGGGTTTTGGTTTCCTCGTAGATTTCTTGCAAGCTCCTTGTCTTCGCTGGCGTCACTAGGTTCTGGATTCTACTTGTGAGTGGAGGCGACCGAGATGGAGTGGTTGTGCTACTACTGGCATCGCTATTGCTACTGGAAGTTGTAGGTGGTTGCACACTTCCTTCTTCCATGTCAAGAGACTATACTACTGTTGGCTTTGACTAGCCAGTCTCTAACTTCCTATTCCAAGATTTATCTTCAAGAAACTTCACATCACGGCTAATGATGAGCTTCTTCGTCATAGGGTTGTACAACCTATATGCCTTCGCCTGCTCATTGTACCCTATGAGAATGCACTTCTCAACTCTATCATCCAACTTATGTCACTTCTCTTCTAGAACATGTTCATATGTAATGCACCTGAACACACGCAAGTGAGCCACACTTGGCTTCACTCCGCTCTAGGCCTCCTGAGGGATTTTGTCCTTCACGCTTTTGGTGGGACATTTGTTCAGCAAGTAGACTGCACATGTTATAGCCTCTGCCCAAAATTCATGCGATAATCCCTTCGCCTTCATCATGCTTCGTGCCATCTCCATGATGGTCCAGTTCTTCCTCTTAGTTACGCCATTATGTTGTGGCGTGTATCTGGCAGTGAACAGCCTTCGAATTCTATGCTGCTTGCAGTAGTTATGGAATTCGTTGGATATGTATTCACCTCCACCATCTATCTTAAGAGTCTTGATCTGATATCCGCTCTATTTCTCCACCAAAGCCTTGAACTCCTTGAATCTGAAAAATGCCTCCGACTTCAGCTTGATGGCATAAATCCAAGTCTTCCGGTTGAAGTCATCTATAAATGTCAAAAAGTATTTTTTTTCGGTAAACATGGTGGTCTGCATCGGACCACAAATTTCTGAGTGCACCAGCTCTAATGGCCGTGATGCTCTCCAAGACTGTCCTATAGGGAATGCATCCCTGTGCTTGTCGACTAGGCAACCTTCACACACTTGGTTCGGTTGCTCAATAAGGGGTAAACCCTTCACCATTCGCATCCTGTGCCATTGATTCAGGACACTGAAGCTCAGGTGACAAAATCTAAGATGCCACGGCCAGGTAGCATCTTTCTCAACTGCACTCAGAGACATCAGTGATTCATTTTGAATCTATAGCAGAAACATTTTATTTTTTGTCATGGACACTATTGCGATTTGTCCATGCACTTTGTCTCTGATGGAATAGACACCGTCTTTGAATAGTACAGTGTGCCCCTTCTGCACAAGCTGTCCAACACTTAGCAGATTGTGCTTCAACCCAGGCACATAAAAAACATTTTGAATTGTTTTTCTTTCACCGTGCCAGGTGCGGATGAGGATCTTTCCTTTCCCCATCACAAAAACTTTGCTATTGTTGCCCATCTTGACTTCGGACTGGACTATTTCATCCAGTTGTGAGAACATCTCTCTTTTTTGAGTCATGTGGTTGCTGCAACCACTGTCAAGATACCAGATGTTTTTCTTGCTCTCCTCTTCAATACTGCAAGTTAGCAGTACATTTCCTCCTATCACATTTTTGGGTTCCTTCGTATAATGGGCTTGTTGTTGATTCTCGTTCGCCATCTTCTTCCTGCACTGTGAGGCATAATGGTTGAACTTACTGCAGTAGTAGCATTGGACCTTTGACATGTCCTTCTTCTGCTGAGAGCTTCCTTTTTTTTTTCCTTGTGCCTCTCCTTGCTGATGAAAGTTGCAACTTGGCTTAGTGTCATGAGGGTTTGATCTCCCTCCTTGCTTGTTACTTCTCCCATGCCTGCTTCTGAGTCTTGTCTGCAGTTGTCTCGAACTGAGACCTGCACTTTGAAGGCTTGCTCCAAAGAAGACTGAGTTGAGGGGCTCAACCTCTATTCATGCGTCTGCAATGAACCCATGAGCTCATATGTCGAGAGGGTTGTTAGATCCCTCGACTCTTCGATTTCTATCACAATTGAGTCAAACTTGGCAAGCAAACTTTTGAGAATCTTCTCCATGATTCTCTGGGTCTACACAATTTCACCATTCAACCGCATCTGGTTGATGATATCTGTTGTTCGGGTGAAGAAGTCACTCATCGACTCAGACTCACTCATCTGCAGGTTCTCGAACTCTCTTCTGAGCATCTATAATTTTACCAACTTCACTTTATTGGTGGCCTGATACGAACTTGCCAGGGTTTCCCAGGCCTGATTGGCCTTGGTGGCTGATGCAATCTATCGAAAGATGGTCTCCTCAATCGCTTGTATGATGTAGAAGAGGGCCTTCTAGTCCTTCTTTGTGTGCTCTTTCAACAAATCCTTGTCTGCTTGAGAGAGGGTGGCCAATGCTGTTGCATCTTTCGGTTCTGGGTAGCCATTCTCGACTAACTCCCATAACTCCTGAGATCCAAACAAGATCTTCATCTGGATGCTCCAGTAATCATAGTTCTTGCCATTAAATTGTGGGATCTGCAACTACATGGAATTCTTTTTGGAATCCATCTTCTATCTCTGCGTCATGGCCCAATCAGCTCTGATACCAGTTTGATGAAATATTTTTTAATTTTTTTTCCTCATCGCCAAAGTCTGGATGTCGCGGATTGCCCTCCAACTGTGGGGCATAGTGCAGTCATCGAGGGCACCGACGGACTTCGCCCAAAAAAGGGCGAAGTGCGAACGTCGGGGCACCGACGGACTTCACCCAAGAATCTGGGAGAAGTTTACACTTCGGGGTGCCTGAAACTGGGCGAAGTTTGCACTTCGAGGCCGCCGACGGACTTCACCCGAAACTGGGCAAAGTTTGCACTTCGGGGCCATCGACGGACTTCGCCCAAAACTGGGCGAAGTTTGGATTGCGCCCGATGAAGTGGGGCGACTCGCGCTTTGCTTGCACACTTGGGCTACGCTCCAATCTTGGGTGCAGTCAAATTACGAAAGCAAAGTTGGAACGCTGCGTCAGACTTGGCCAAGTTTGGCCTTCAACTTCTTTGTCTTGCATGGATGCCGCTAGGTTTGCCTGGCTTGGCAAGACCCATATGAGAGGAGAGAATCATCGAAACAGAGAACAACAAAGTTTAGCACATAAACTACTGCAAACCCTAAAGATGCCACAAACAATAGCAAAGTTTATTTATATGAAACTAGGGTTATAGTATTCCTCAACCGAGGAAATAACAACATCTGCAGGCTACACTGTAGGATAAAATAATAGACAAAATGTCGAGTCGGCTGCTCGGACATTAATCAGCTGAGCCATACTGCTCACTGAGATACTCTTCTTCTCCTGACTCCTCTTTGCTCTCTGCCTTCTGCCTCTTTTGTTTGAAATACCCGAGACGCATTATATAGCCGCGGGAAGAGGAGGATTAGGGTTTGTCCTCTGACAGGTTCTGATAGGCCCTCAACTAGGGTTTCTGACCAATCCCCGCACTAGCATTAAATCACTGAACTGGCATTAACTTCTACAGCGATCGGATCTGTCAGACGTCACATCTGTCAGAGGGTAGGTGCGACGTCATGTCAGACATTTTTGTCGATATCCCCAACTGCGCGAGCGCAGTCTGACTCCACCTAGTTTTAGAGCACAGTCTGGTGGAGGCATGAAATTTGGGTTAATTTTTCTAACAAATCATACCTAAAAGAGTAGTGGATGTGTTAAGGTTATTGTATGAACCTACCAACAATAGAGTAGTCTAGCTCTATGGCATTCCAATAAAAATATTTGGGCAAGTAAAGAAAATTCCTTTGACATTACAAGCTTTCTCGAACCTCACAGTCCATCAAGACTCAACAGTGAAAGAACTAGCTAATTTTGGCATCTTTTTATCGAGGGAATTTACTATTATGATTAGAGGATACCAATATTTAGATTGGATGCACATGTTTCTTAGGACTTGTTGGTCCAAAATCTACCACAGGAAAGGATTTTACAAGTGCACCCTAGACTTGGCCAACATTGAAAGGCTGGAAGCAAGAAATGGCTAACAGACCAATCTCCAGAGTGGGCTGGTTCCCTTGACTACTCTAAAATCTGGTTAAAGATAAGGGTTGCTGGAAAGAGATTTAAAAGTTGCAGAAAGAAATGGGAAATATGGCCACAGGCCGAAGTGATGGGATCGGAAAAACAACAACAGGGAACTACAAACGTAACAACAAGAAGTAACATAAGGAATTAACTTAATCTTCGCACAATCGCATGCAGCAGATCCCTCCAAACCCACATTCCAGAAATTGTACCCTGACAACAATATTTAAATCCAAAAGCAGAATTTAAATGTAACAGCAATGCAAGAGTATGAACGCTATTAGAAATGCAGAAAAATAGAAAAGAAATTCATCCATGCAACGCTTGAAAAATTAGAAGTTGATCCTTTTATTCTCGCAAATACAATTCCAGTCTCTAGCAGCAAGTTTTTCCAACCTTTTGCAATGAAGTTTACATTGGTTTTTATAGAGGTTCGTCCTCTTTGCAGCATTTAATACTTGCTACCAAGTTTCTTGTGATCTACAAATATACCTTGGAAATCCGCAACACGATCCCCTTAATTGCAGCGTTATGGAAGCAAAAAATTAAATACAATGAGACAATCGCAGTCACATTCATTAAATTTGTTTTTCAAACATGTGCATGCAATTGTTAAATCAATCCACGAACAGCAACTTCGAACCAATAAACCCTTTAATTTTGGTGGCCTGGGCACTCTTCGACCTTAACCGCATCGGAAATCCACAAAGCATTTAATTCGGGGCAGCATTTAATCATCGAAACCCAAAAAACCTTCTCGGTCGTTCATACTTGTGTTTTGGCGGGAAACTGCGCAGGTCGCGAAAACGCGACGGGTCACGAAATCGCGACGCATTTTGACTCCGTACGCTTTGACCACCTTTGACCCACGAAAACGGAACATGTAGCGATATCGCTACATGTTTCGAGAACTTTGTACGGTCTTGTGAAGAGGCCGTGAAAACGATACAACCCTTTTCTCTTTGAATGTCTTCACCCTTCTCTTGTTGCGATTTTGCTGCATATTCATCTCGCTCAGCCCTGTCATCAAAATTGCAACGAATCGCTACAACTTTCATTTCTTTTGTTTTCGGACCAAAACGACCGCGATTTGAGAACGTGCAGCGCATCGCTGCACATTTGAGCCTTTACTCCCTTTTCACAAAATGCCCCGTGATTTTGAAACATGCAGCGCATCGCTGCAACTTCCGAGCTCTCAAGCCTTTGAAACCGCCCGCGTCGCGATTTTGGGACGTGCAGCGCATCGCTGCACTTTGAGCACTTAAGTCTTCGGCTGAGTTTTCTTTTGTCGCGATTTCACGACAATTTGTCGTTGTTCCTCCTTTGCTTGTCACAAACCGCGAAAATAGAACACGTCGCGATATCGCGACGGTTCTGCCCAACCTGCATGCGTTGACCATGTTGACCGCGATTCCGAGACCCGTCAGCGAATCGCTGTAATTTCTGGACTTAGTCATTTTTGCTCATTTTCTCTCCTTTTTGCTTCAAAGCCGCATCAAAGCTTGTATAAACATTAGATTTGCAATAATGTACACATTAATACTTCAATGAAAATCAATGTGGCAAAAATGCCAACATTCTTGGCGACTCATGGGTATACAACTCATTGTATGCAAGAATCCGGGCCTTAATCCATTGGGCACGAGTCATGAAAAACTTAAAGTCAGTCATTGAGATACATTGCAATGGACTGCTACAAAACTTCTCTGCTTCTAAAAGCTGGAACTAGAAGAACCTGCATATAACTGGTTATGAAATAAATGGAATGAGAGGGTGAAATGAGATCTTGCGATTGCGCAAGCGGTGGCTGCAATGGAATGATGGTAATAATGAAATGATGAAGTGGGCAAGTGATGTAGTAGAACAACAACAGAATGCTGCTGTACTGCCAGCTGCAATGGATATGGAAGGAAAGTAAATGAACGAATGGTATGGAAATGGAAATATGAAGGCTGTGGAATGAGATGAGCTGGACTGTAAATGAAATGCATAAAAAGAAGAACTTGGAGGAAAGGGATTAGAAAGAACGAGAAAAGACAGAAAATGGGAAAGAAACAACAGATGTGGCTTACTCTTTTTACTACTGTAGAAGAAAAAGAAGAAGAAGGAAAATGATAAAGAAAGGAAAGAAAGGAAATGGGGAAGGGAAAAGAAGAATTTTCTGATAACCACTAACTGTTGGGAAAGGAAAAGACAAAAGAAAGACAAACCCCAAGGTGACAGAATAAAAAGTAAAACAACATATATATATTCGTTTCTTTTCTTTCTTTTTTTTCATTTTTTTTCTTCTTTTTTTTTTTTTTTGTTTATATATACAAACTCATACTGAAATATTGGTTCAAGAAGTATAGACTTTCAGATGAAATCCATTTACTGAGATCGGAAGTGATCTGCCATCCATGTCTTCCAGGTAGAACGAATTTGCTGCACCTGTGCTAGTAATGCGGAAGGGACCCTCCCAAAAAGCATCAAATTTCTTATGATTTCCAGGCTTAGCTTTATTCTCATTCTACTTCAACACCAAATCGCCTGTTTTGAATGGACGAGCTGCAGAATGCTTATAAAACCACTTCGAAATATCCTGTGTGTGTTTGGAAAATTCATCATATGCTTTTGAACGTTGCTCCTCTAACTCCAATAACTGTGCTATTCGCAGATCCAAGGAGCTCAGGTCTGTCTCATCGTCCTGGAAAGACCGCAACTGCTGTAACACTGGTAATTCAAGATGAACCGGCAATCTTGCTTCTTTTCCATAGACTAGGGCATAGGGTGAGGTTTTAATGGACTTCCTGACTGAAATCCTATCTGCCCATAAAGCTTGATTTAATAACAGGTGCCATGATCTCTTATTCTCTCCTAATGACCTCTTCAAAATCCTGAGCAAATTTTTGTTCTTTGACTCCGCCAAGCCATTTCCTTGTGGATAATAATTGGAAGATGTCTTAAGGAAAATGTCATATTTATTAGCAAACTCAGCCAGTTCAGCTCCAATGAATGGGGTTCCATTATCTGTAATGATGGCATCATGGATACCAAAGCGTGTAATCAGACCCTCAACAAAAGATATCACTACAGTCTGATTGGCCACCTTTGTGGGAATAGCTTCAGACCACCTTGTGAAATAGTCTGTAGCTGTTAAAATGTATCTATGACCAGCTAAGGAAATAGGATCAATGATTCCAATAAAATCTAGCCCCCACTGCTGAAAAGGTGCTTCAACCTGAACTGGATGCAAAGGCAGAGCTGCATTCCTTACTCTTCCTGAATATCTCTGGCATTTATCACAGGCTTGTGCAATCTTGAAAGATTCTGAGAACAGAGTCGGCCAGTAATAACCATCTCGAATGATTTTCAAGGCCATCGGTCTTCCTGCATAGTGACCTCCTGAGAGACCTGAATGAAACTCTTCCAAGATCCTATCCTTGTCTGCTTATTTAACACACTTCAAAAGAACACCATCAATATTTTTAAAAAATAAACCATCCGAAAACAAAACATACCGCATGAGCTTGCAACCGAAATCTCCTCCTCTGAGAAGCATTCAATTGTGATGGACATCTTCCAGTTGTGAAGTAATCAATCAGGTCCTCTGTCCAATATTTTTCCAGAATTAAGAAATTCATTAAATTGTCATTACCAGCAAGAGTTTTTTCCTGATCTTCGCATGCATCAAATGTTGCCATCTTTGCTAACTGCTGGCATAGAGCTTTACCATGCACTAATTTAGTTGGGTGAATTTCTACATCAAATTCTTGGATCTTGGTGACCTAGCCAGCACGTTTATCACCCAACTCTCCTTGAAGAATGAAATTTCTCACATCTGGGTGAATAACATAAACAAATGTCCTGCTCTGGGAAATAAAATGTTTGAATTTCTTCAGGGATTTCATCACAACATATACCTGTTTCTCAATAAAATTGTACTTTGCTTCATGAGGTAAAATGACTTGGCTCAAAAAAGCAATGGGCCTTTCATTCCCATCATCTCCCTTTTGCGTCAAAACTGCAGCATAACTGTCATCCTCTCCAACTGCATATAATATGAAATCCTTGGAATAGTCAGGATTAATTAGGACAGGAGCCTGCGCTATTCTTTCCTTGATCTCCTGAAATGCTTCCTTTCTTCGAGCTGTCCATTGGAAAACTGCATCTTTCTTCAACAATTCGGTCATTGGTTTAACAACCTGGGCAAAGTCAGCAATGAACTTCCTTATGAAGTTAATCTGTCCAAAGAAAGACTGAAGTTCCTTCTTGTTTGCAGGCCGTGACAATTTTTTCAAAGCTTCAACTCGGCCTGGATCTATTGCTAACCCATCTTTTGAAATCACATGGCCCAGAAGCTTACCTTCTTTTACTGCAAACACAGACTTCTTCGGATTAATGGAGATTCCGAATTCTCTGCATTTCTCAAAAATCAGCCTCAGGTGAGAACAATGGTCTTCCCTTCTATGTGTAAATACTGTCATGTCGTCAAGGTATATTACAATGATCCTATTCAATAAATCCTTGAAAGCAATATCCATTGCTCTTTGGAAGGTAGCTCCAGCATTTGATAGTCCAAAGGGCATTCACTGATATGCAAAAGTACCTCACTTCATGGTGAATGATGTCTTAAACTGATCTTCATCTTTTACCTAGATCTGGTTATACCCAGAAAATCCATCCAACAAAGAAAAACGTTGTGCCCCAGCCACAACATGCAATATTTGATCTATTCTCAGAAAAGGATAATGATCCTTTAATGAAGCACGGTTCAAATTCCTGAAATCAATGCACAATCTAATATCTCCATTCTTCTTACGGACTGGGACCAGATTGGCGACCCATGTGGAGTGCTTGACTGGATAGATGATCTTAGCTTGCAGCATTTTAACAAGCTCAGTTTTCATCAACGCCTCAATATTTGGATTTACAGGTCTCTATTTCTGTCGAAAAGGCCTAATTCCTTCTTCCAGTTCAGTTGTATGTTGTATAATCTGCTTGTTGTAGCCTTTCAAGTCTTCATAGCTCCAAGCTATAATATCAGAAAACTCTTTACAGAGCTGCCTGATTTTCTGTAGTTCTTCTGGGGTTGAGTCAGTGCCAACCTTAATCACTTTGTCAGGCTGAAGCTCTAACTCCATGTATTCCTTTCTATCAATCTCCATTCGAGGCTTTCTGGAATGATCATGTTGGTCAAACAAGCTCTCCGTAGTTATTAGACCCTTTGAAATATGGTTATTCCTTAATTGGATGAGACCTTTGGCTTCTTCATCCTCCAGAGTTCTCCCTTCAACGGTTGCAGCTTCATGTATCAAGAAATTAACAATCTGCTCATCGATTTCAAAGACCTGCCAGAAAGTTTCCTTGTCTGGCACACTAGGTCTGTATACCATTCTCACTGTCTTGGGCTTGTTCACAACTTGATCAGCAGGAGAAAAGTTAGCTCCAAGAGATGCTAATAAGTCAGCATGTTTATTCATCTCTCTGGAAACAGCTTGAATATTAAGCATAGTGAAAAATTCAAACAAATCCCAAACTTGATTACGATATGCTTTCAGATAATGCTGCTTTGAGATGCATCTATTTGTGACCTGATTTACAATAAGCTTGGAATCACCAAAAATATTGAGTTGTTCTATTCCTAACTTCTTTGCTTTCTTCAGACCCAAGCACAATGCTTCGTATTCAGCAGCGTTATTTGTGCAACTCCATGTAAGTCAATAAGAATAAGTCCTTTGTACACCAGAGGGAGAAATTAACACAATACCTGCTCCGGCACCTTTCCTGCATCTAGCTCCATCGAAATACAGTTGCCATAACTGATCTATAACCTCAGTCTTATCAACTGGGTTAGAAAATTCCTGCTTTGTCTCAGTCTCAGATTTTTGAATGGCATAGCAGCCAATCTTTGTCTCCATCATGGCATTGAAGTGAAAACTGGTCTTCCAACTGAAGATTGTTTAAAACTTCACTCATTAAAACAACATCTTCAGACTCTTCAGTGAGCATATAGACCAACTGCATGTCTTTTCCAACATCTTCCAACTTCTTGATGTGAAAAGGGGAAGGCTTTTCATTCTGTATTCTGAGACGTCTATTCTTAAAAGGAATTTCTATATGGGAATAATCTAATGCCAGATAACCCCCTAATTTTGCAGTAAATTCCCTGGATAAACACATGCTAAAATAGGGCTCTAAATCTACTACAACGATTTCTTGAATAACAGTGATCTGGGGCATTGTATGCAGGACAATGGGTACATCTTTAATGACACCTACTATTTTCACAGGAGTACCATCTAATTGCAGGACTCCAGGACTACTCCGGGTATACTCCATTCCCATAGCTTCATAGACTCCCTTGGGCATGACAGTGGTTGCAGCTCCAGAATCAATCATACAATTATGTACAACCCAACCTTCTATTTGTAATGATAAGTAAAAAGGAGGAGGTCTGTTCTTACCAGTAACAGAGGTGGTTAAAGTTTGGGCATAGACGGTCTGGGTAGACCCTTTTTCACTCTCCTTCACAGATTTCAATGACTCTTGTAATAAATCTACTTGACCAGGTAATTGCAAAGCGTCATAAAGGCTTACCTTAGCAGGGGTCTTCTTAAGATCATCAACAATATTGTATGAAACTACAGCAGAATTTTTCTTCTCAGCAGGTTGCTCAAATCCGGTTCTGTACTGCTGTGTAGCTTCCACTCTTAACCTCTTGGTCAGTGATGGATATTTCAATTTTTCACGTGCCTGCTCCTCTGCTTCTGATCTTACTGGTGCATTTGCTGCCTTTTCTTGAACTCTGTTAAAAGCTGGATCTTTGGGCAAAACAGGTGCATCAGACTTTGGAGTTGGCACAGGAGCGTTCATTGGCTTCTTCAGATCAGCCGGCACCTTCAAAGGTTGTAAGTCAGCAGGATCAACTGTCACGGGTTTCTTTCCAGTTCTTGTCAGAACTGAAACTTGTTCGTCAACTGGAGATATCAAACTATGACCAGCTTCTGAGATCATATTAACATGGTCACCTGAAGAGCTGGCCGCCAAGGTCTGCACATAATTTAAGTGAACCATACATGTATCTTCTCCATGAGGATCATTACAAGCGGAACACCAATATACTCCATCTGCATGGGCTGCATCTTCATTTGCTAGAACAACTAAGCCCTTTTCAGGTATTTTGCTTGTGGAGGCAGCTTGATCTCTAGTAATTTGAGGAGGTTGAAATCTCCTTGGCTGGAAATCTCTCTTAGCCTGCTTCCTCTCAATGAGTGTGATCTTGTTTCCCATGGCTCTAATGGCAGAATTTGCAGACTTCACCTCTTGCAATAATGTTGTATATGGATCAGGATTTGCAGGTGCAGGAGGTGTCGGCAAAGGCAGAGACGTTGGTGGTGCTGGCAAAGTTGGAAATGCAGTGGAAACGGGAGATGGTTGAATGCTGGGTGCAGGAAGCGGTAAAGGAGTTAAAGCAGGCAACTGAGGAGCTGGAACAGGTGCAATCTGAGGTGCTTTAGAGCTCCATGATGGTGTAGGATACATAGCTGGCATGGGGTGTGGTTGTGAACCATATAAATATTAGGGCAAATCTAGAATGAGAGGCATAGTTACCTTCGGAGGCAGTCTTCCTACAGCAACCAGATCAGCTTCTGCTTTAATTGCTTGTTCAAATATTTTTGGAAATGTTATCACATTAGATTGCCGAACCGCCCAGTCGATATCTGAGTGAAACGCTCTGAGGTAGTACATCGCAGCTAATTCATCAGTAGGCCGAATACCATCAGGAATCCTTTGCCAAGTTCTGGTAAATCGGACATTAAAATCAAGTATCTCTTCTTGTGGATGTCTCTGTATGACAGTAAACTGATTCAACAATGAGAAATGGTCGGCCTGTTCATGAAAATGTTTCACCAGCAAATCACCAAACTGATCCCATGATGTTATGGTACCGGGAGGCAGAGTTTTGTACCAAAACAAAAGTTTACCTCTCAAAGAACATACTAACAATTTGACCATCACATCTTCATCGGTAATGTCATGGATAGCAGCCAGGGAAGCCACATCATTTATGTGCTCATAGGCTGCTTTTACCGATACCGTCGTAAGTGGGCAAAGCCTTCGGTGCGACTGAGGTACTGGATTCTGAGCCTATAGATTCAAGGCTCCAGTGCTATTCCATGCCAAGAATTTTCTAGGTGGAGGAAATTGTGCCATTGGTGGAAATAATGGATATGATTGTAAGGGTGAAACACTAGCAACAACACCAGATATTTGTGCAACAGAAAATGGAAGGGATGAGGAATGCTCACTACTTCTCGAACTATCGAGCTCAAAAAATTGAACAAGATCGCCAAATTTCTTTGACTGTGATCTTGTGATCATGAAGTATTTCTGGGTCCAGCAGAGTCACCAAAAACAACAGAGTCACCAAATGCTCTAATTTATAGTCTGAAGGCGAACATTAAACCTTCGACCCTATGGGATCTTTTAGAGACAAATAAAATCTGTCCCACCGGGCGTGCCAAAAATAGTTGGTCCAAAATCTGCCACAGGAAAGGATTTTACAAGTGCACCCTAGACTTGGCCAACATTGAAAGGTTGGAAGCAAGAAATGGCTTCCAGACCAATCTCCAGAGTGGGCTGGTTCCCTTGACTACTTAAAATCTGGTTAAAGATATGGGTTGCTGGAAAGAGATTTAAAAGTTGCAGAAAGAAATGGGAAATATGGCCACAGGCCGAAGTGATGGGATCATAAAAACAACAGCAGGGAACTACAAACGTAACAACAACAAGTAACATAAGGAATTAACTTAATCTTCGCACAATCGCATGCAGCAGATCCCTCCAAACCCACATTCCAGAAATTGTACCCTGACAACAATATTTAAATCCAAAAGCAGAATTTAAATGTAACAGCAATGCAGGAGTATGAACGCTATTAGAAATGCAGAAAAACAGAAAAGAAATTCATCCATGCAACGCTTGAAAAATTAGAAGTTGATCCTTTTATTCCCGCAAATACAATTCCAGTCTCTAGCAGCAAGTTTTTCCAACCTTTTGAAATGAAGCTTACATTGGTTTTTATAGAGGTCCGTCCTCTTTGCAACATTTAATACTTGCTACCAAGTTTCTTGTGATCTACAAATATACCTTGGAAATCCGCAACACGATCCCCTTAATTGCAGCGTTATGGAAGCAAAAAATTAAATACAATGAGACAATCGTGGTCACATTCATTAAATTCGTTTTTCAAACATGTGCATGCAATTGTTAAATCAATCCACGAACAACGAACTTCGAACCAATAAACCCTTTAATTTTGGTGGCACGGGCACTCTTCGACCTTAACCGCATCGGAAATCCACAAAGCATTTAATTCGGGGCAGCATTTAATCATCGAAACCCAAAAAACCTTCTCGGCCGTTCATACTTGTGTTTTGGCGGGAAACTGCGCAGGTCGCGAAAACGCGACGGGTCGCGAAATCACGACGCATTTTGACTCCGTACGCTTTGACCACCTTTGACCCGCGAAAACGGAACATGTAGCGATATCGCTACATGTTTCGGGCACTTTGTACGGTCTTGTGAAGAGGCCGCGAAAATGATACAACCTTTTTCTCTTTGAATGTCTTCGCCCTTCTCTTGTCGCGATTTCGCTGCATATTCATCTCGCTCAGCCCTGTCATCAAAATTGCAACGAATCGCTACAACTTTCATTTCTTTTGTTTTCGGACCAAAATGACCGCGATTTGAGAACGTGCAGCGCATCGCTGCACATTTGAGCCTTTACTCCCTTTTCACAAAATGCCCCACGATTTTGAAACATGCAGCGCATCGCTGCAACTTCCGAGCTCTCAAGCCTTTGAAACCGCCCGCGTCACGATTTTGGGACGTGCAGCGCATCGCTGCACTTTGAGCACTTAAGTCTTCGGCTGAGTTTTCTTTTGTCGTGATTTCGTGACAATTTGTCATTGTTCCTCCTTTGCTTGTCACAAACCGCGAAAATAGAACACGTCGTGATATCGCGACGGTTCTGCCCAACCTGCATGCGTTGACCATGTTGACCGCGATTCCGAGACACGTCAGCGAATCGCTGCAGTTTCTGGACTTAGTCATTTTTGCTCATTTTCTCTCCTTTTTGCTTCAAAGCCACATCAAAGCCTGTATAAACGTTAGATTTGCAATAATGTACACATTAATACTTCAATGAAAATCAATGTGGCAAAAATGCCAACAGGACTAGATATGATACCAAGTTGAAAATATTGTGAAAGCTACTACATGTCCATCATATAGAGCATGTGCCTTCTATCAAGCCAAATGTTGATAAGGCCTACTTTGTAAAGGAAGGCTAGTTAGAGTTAGACCTATCAATGGGTGAATTTTATTCTTTTATCTAAGATCAAAAAATGAACCAATGGGCAACTAAGTGTGGGAATATAATCCCTATGGGGTGTTTAAGTAAAATATAATAGGTTGAAGAACTATCCCAGATTGTTATGTAACATATTCTGTATATAGCAAAAAATATCTAATTTTAAGTCTTATATTGTTTTGCAATAGGTGTTTGATATAGGTACTTGATATACCCTATTGATTGAGAGCATAAGTTCACAAAATTATAAAGACTTGAGGGGTTTAAAAAATTCAAATAACTATGAAATAATCCACATCATTGAAGATCTCAAGAATAAATAAAAAATTGACAACCCACATAGCCTTGAAGGTCCCAAAAGTGAGACTTTTCAAAGTAATGTTAGTTTTTAAATTAGTTAATAAAACCACATGACAAGCTCGTTCTAACTTAGGGGTAAGTATAGAAAGACCCAATGTTGAAGTAGTGTGGACCATATGAACACTATTTACTAGATAAGATACGACAAATAACTCCCTAGAGCAACAATGGTCATTGTATCAATAAGGAGGATATTTGATGGGTTCACACCAAATCAATAGTGGATAAGAAAGATTCCAAAGTAGAAATAGCATAAATCATAAAATCAAGATCATCAATGAGATGTTGTACTTTATATAAATACATCCTTGGGTTCTAATCATCGTTAGATCATTTAAGGCTAGAACCAACTAGTCATCTAATTGATGGAATTCCTGATTGTGTAAGTGTTCCACACTTAGCCAAATATTACCCATATCTTGGAAGGAGCTTCTCAAATGAGATCTTGTGTCATTGGCAATGATATGTGGTGGGTTTACACTTAATACTATCATATAATCAACAAATACTATCCACTACCAAGGGGGCATTCAAATCCTTGGGATGACATGAAATCATTTAATTGGCTAAGTGGAGATCCTATAGACCATTCGATTAAATAAAAGGATTGGAAATTTGAATTTGCATGATATGAATTTAATGCTAAAAATGGAAATATCCTTCTTCCAATTTGCATGAGGAAGGAGCAACTCTGCATGAAGTCAATTTAGTGCATTGGGATAGGTGTCAATATCCTCATAGTGGCTCTATAGGAGCAAAAGAATAAATGCATGTGATGCAAATTTATTGATAAAAGGATGACAAATAGTCTAAATGAATAAAAATATAGAGTCCAAAGAAAGGCGGTGATCTCCCCACATCGACCTTATACAAAAGAAAATCGATTCAAATCAACATGGATTTAATGTTGGTAAAGGTAGTAGATGAATATTATTCATTTTAATGAAATGAAAATAATGGATTCACACAATGCATATTTAATAAAAAGCTTCAAACAAAAAAACCCATAAAAGGGGTGTATTTCTTATACCACTCCATCGATTCTCAAATGATTGAATGCAGGTGATGTATTCACAAAAATAGTCATCCTTGGCTTTCTAGTACCCAAAATGAATCCATCAACTAAACTTGTTTTAGGCGACATATTCACCATAACTATTGTTGGACATTTTGAGTCCCTAAGCTAAAAGTTGTCATTGATGTCAAAAGGACCTATGTAAGCAAGCACTATGATTTTTCTCCACAAATAGCTTCATGAGAAGCCAACCTTTTGATCAAAGGTTCTAGAAGGGATGCATGGCATTGGTTCCAAAAGGAGCTTCAAGGGAAGCTTAGCAAAAGGTTTTTATGAAAACCAAGGAAGGCAAGGAAAGGTTTTATTTAAAACCAATGGATGACAGATTTGAAATGGGTTTTTCTTAAAACCCAAGTTGGATTTTTGTTTCATCGAAAAAGGTGCCTCGATGATGGAGAAATTTAATTTTAAAGGTTTAGTTTAAATTTTAATTTATTTACAATTTAAAATTTAAATTTTAAAATTAAATAAAAGGTTTTTCCCTCCTTTATTATTGGCGCCACCGACGTCATGAGGGCAATGTTAAAAGGGCTGATGTATTCACATTGAAGGATGGCTTATATAAATAAGCCAAAGGTTTTCCATTTAATAAACCTAAGGAGTGTCACATGATTTTCAAAAACCCAAAGTATTTCTGCATCCGAATATTGCGCAACGAATTTCATGGAGTGTGACGTGGGCAATCAAGTCATGGACGGTCAAAGTTTTGGTGCCTTGTGAGGAAAGAACACATGCATTAAGGAAGAGAGTGCCCAAGGCACTCACATGGACAATGTTAGCTCACACAGCTTAGCTACCGCCAAGGCACTCACATGGACAATGTTAGCTCACACGGCTTAGCTATCGCTTGGCAACATGGTAGGCAGAGGTTCGAAACACCAAGGACGTTGAGGGCTCCTTTGAGGTATGCACTCCAACTCCAATATTTGCGGGGGTAAATATTTTAATTAAAATATTTGCTTACTAAGGTTTGATTATGATTTTTGTGGGAGATATAAGGTTGAGCAAGCTTTAATATTTTGCTAAGGTTTGATTATAATTTTGTGGGAGATATAAGGTTGAGCAAGCTTTAATATTTTAATAAGGTTTGATATTTGATTAATGTGAGATATTTCCTAAGAAAGCTTTGTGATTATTTTTGAGTGCAAAAGTGTTGAAAGGAAGGATATAAAATATTTGATTTATTTTATGGTATAAGTGGTTTGTGGAGTGACAAGGTTATGCAATGATTTGATTTATTTTATTTCATGGTACAAGTGGTTTTAGGAGTGATAAGGAAGTTGTGCATTAATACTTAAGAAGGTTTTCTAATTAAAAGCCTTGGTAAATATTATTGTGAAGTGGAGTAATGTTGATTATTTTGTGATCTTCTAACCCTTGTGAAGATTGGCAAAAGAATATTGTGATTGTAGCAGATTTCCAAAGAGGCTTATTCATATTCATTAAATGTATGGACACATTCTGCTATTGATTGATTATGGTGGTTGATTTCTAAAAATATCTTTGGAGTGAAAAGGATTGATTGTGATTTCCTTTACAAAAGTGATTGGTTTAATGCTTCAAGGTTTTTAGGATTGAGAGTTGTGATTAAACCTTATTTTATAAGAATTATTGTTGGATCCCATTAGTTGTGCAAAGAACTTGAACTTGAGTTAGAAGAGAACATGAATATCATTGTTATGTGAGATTTGTTGTTGAGCATTGTTGGAAATATTTTGAGTTGATTGATACATGCTTGGACTAGGGTTTGTGATAAAGGGTTGTTCATTGAGGTGCTTAGTTGAGTTGAGTTGATTGAGCCTAGTCAAGTGGATGCATGTGGTTTTTCAAGTTCCATAAAACAAACTATTCTATATTTTTTATTTGAGTTGAGATTGGGATTAGAGTATAGAACATATTAAGTCTCTAATAATTCTCTTTATGATTCTATGATATTGAGTTGAGATATTGATTGAGCATTAAGTATAGAACATATTGAGTCTCTAAAAATTCTCTTTATGATTCTATTAGATTGGACAAGTTCTGTGTGAGCTTGTTAAGTAGATTTGAGATAAGTCTTTGAAAAAGCGTATGGACTAATTTTGAGTAAGATTATGTGGAAGCTTACTATGTAGATTTGAGCAAGTCCTAGAGAGGACTTATTGAGCATATTTGAGAAAGTCCTAGAGAGGAATTTTTGAGAAGATTTGGAAAAGTTATATGTGGACTTGTTGAGCAGATTTGGATAGGTTTTGTGTGGACCTATTGAACAGATTTGAGCAGGTTCTATGTGGACCTGTTGAGTAGATTTGGTCAAGTTTTGAGTGAGCTTATTAAGCATATTTGGAAAATTTCTGAGTGAGATTGTTGAGTAAATTTGGACAAGTTTTGTATGGACTTGTTGAGCAGATTTGGACAAGTTTTGTGTGGAACTTTTGAGCATATTTGAGCAGGTTCTGTGTGGAATTGTTGAACAAATTTGGACAAGTTCTGAGTGAGCTTCTTGAGAATATTTAAAAAGGTTCTGAGTGAACCTATTGAGACATATATTTTGAGGTGACAGAGTATAGAGGACAAAGTCTCAGTGGATAGAGATCTAGCAGCTAGGACAATTGAAGATAAATCTTAGTGAGGAGTCTTCAAGAGGAGAGAGATCCACTAGTCAGTGCAGTAGAGAGATAGATTTTTCTAGAAGATCAATAGCCAGAGCAGAAGGGGAAAGAGTTCTCCTGTGGAAGAGATCAAAAAACTTGAGATTAGGGGATCAACATCTCCTTTGGACAGAGGTCCATAAACATTGTAATTGGGAAGGATTCCCAAAGAGATTGATTGAGAAAATTTTAGTAAAGTATTTTCTCCGTGGAGTAGCCCACATTGGGTGAACCATGTAAATTGTGGTGTCTCTATTGTGTATGGTTTTTTATGCATTACTTTAATTACTGCTATTGATACTGCTATCTATACAATGCATACTATTGAATTGAATGAAAAAGTAAAAATGGGTCTTATGCTGTTCACTACCCCCTCTCAGTATAAGCTTGTTTCTTCAATTGATATCAAAATGGGTTCCTTCAGAAGAGTTTGACAACTTGAAGGAAAAGTGGTATAAGAACATAATGGACCAAAAGGATAAAACAAATGGATCCTTCAATAATGCAATACTAGTCTTTGATGGAAGTGACTTCTTATATTGGTATATGTTGATGAGATTTTACTTGATGACACTTGGCAATGAAGTTTGGGATGTAGTGGAACATGGATATGATTCAACAGCCAATCCTCCTCTGAGATAAGGAAGGTAAGCTTCTAATGCATGCAAATTCAAGAGCTATGAATGCAATTATAAAATGCATGTATAGATCAGAATCTATGAAGGTTATGGACTATAAAACAACAAAATAAAAGTGGGAACTTCTGCATGAAATATATGAAGGAGATAAAGGATTCAGAATGGCTAAGATCAAAAATATTAAAGGAGAATTTGAGAAGCTAAGAATGAGGGATGATGAAAACATTCGTGACTATCTCAAAAAGGTTGATGAACTTGTACATGAGATGAAAGGTCTTGGAATGAAGGTTTATGAATCTGATGCTTGTGATAAGATCTTGAGGACTCTTCCAAAAAGGTATAGTGAAAATGTTTCTACTATAGAAACATCAATTGATAGTGATTCTTTGATAAGGAATTATTTGCTTGACATGCTTACTTCTTTTGAGATAAGAACAAAAGATCTTATTCCTCCGAAAGAAGATGCTTTCAAAGTAGATAAAAATAAAAAGGGTAATAAGATAGAATCAAGAAGCGAGTTATCTAGTGATGAAGAAGAAAATTATGGAAGAAGAGATAGAGGTTCTAGAAGATCCATATATCTAAGATCTATCAAATTTTTGAATTATGGACGGTATGGACACTATGTAACAGAATGCAAAGAGCCAGAAGGGAACAATGATGAAGGAAAACATGATCACAGATACAGGGAATCAGAAAGACACAGGTACCCAAATAAAAGTAAGGATGGACAAATCAGAAAAGGAAAGAAGTTCTTCCAAAGACAAAAGAGAAGCTACTGTGCGGAAAATGCAAGTAAGTACTAAATTGATAGTGATGCTAGTATTTCAGAAAATGATAGAGATGAAGTCTTATTTATGGTTAAAGAGAAATATCCAGTTAAGAAAATGACTCTAGTTATTCTCAAGTGTTTTAGATGTGGTAAATTTTGATATCTTGAAGATGATTGCACTAGGGATGGTTATAGTTTCAGTGATGATGATTTTGAAGATGCACTTGAAAGACCAGATGCAAATATTCTAATGGACTTGGAAGATAAAGAAAGTGATCCTATAGAAGACAAGTCAAAAGGAAGTAATGATAAGGAAAAAGGAAAATAAATAGAAGATTATTTAGTAGAGAATGGTTATGATATCAAGGGAGAACTTATCCTTGCCCTTGACACAGTAAATAAGGTTAGAAAGCAACACTCCAAGCTTGAAAGTCAGTTTCAAGAATATGATGAAGAAAGGTTATTCCTCATAGATAATTTAGAGAAGTCAAAGGCTAAGGCAAGCAAGTTCAAGGATAAGTTAGAAGCAAATATTTTGGAATGTTAGAAGTTAGAAAAATAAGTGGCTACTCTAAAATAAGACTTAAAGGACTCCAATATCAAGATGAAGAGTTTCACAAATAGCACTAATAACTTGGACAAGTTCATTTGTGGACAACAACAAACATCATGTTCAACAGGTCTTGGATTTGGAAAGGTTCAAAAGAAATAGGAAAAAGAATCTATTTCAAGTCTTGATGAAGAAGAAACTTTAGAAGAATATACATCAAAAGAAGACAATTTAAGTGGAAGTGGGACATCAAAGGATGAGTTGGACAACAAAGAGTTCAACAAAGAGAGGAACAATACACAAAGAAGATACAAATGGAACAACATTCAGAATAGGAGATCAATTAGGTCAAGACAAGGAGGCTTCAATGGAAGATGATTTTCATGTCATAGGTTTGGACACATGGCTTCACAGTGTAGGACTCATGAAATATAGGTATATAGAAAAGAATAGCTTTTCCAAGGTTATTGCTACTCATGCAATGGTTTTGGTCACAAGGCAATGAATTGCAATGTTCATGACAAAAGAAGATATGACTTCATTAGGAGAAATCCTAAGAAAATTGCACATCCAAGGAAAAATAACATTAAGTGTTATAAGTGCAATAATTATGGTCACATAGCAAGATGGTGTAGAGTAAATATTCTAGAAATAAGCATGAGCAAGAACAAGAACATGAACAAAAACATGAACAGGGACAAGAATATGAACATGAACATGAATATGAACAAAAACAGGAATATGAACAAAAACAAGAAGATGAACAAGAATAAAGACTCAAAAAATAATAGAGACTTAGAAAAGAATAAGAACAGGAACAAGGATGAGAAACAGAACATGAACATGGATGAGAACAAGAATATGAATAGAAACAAAAGTGACAACAGGAACAAATATGATAACTTGGAAAGAAACAATGAGCGGATTCAAAATACTCACAAAAGAAGAGATAAAGATAAAGGTACAGATCTGTGCTTTCTGGGAGTAGAAATACTCCCACCCTAGAATTAACCACCTTATGTGGAGGTGGGGGAGGGGCTAAGCTAAGAGGCTCATTCTTAGCCCCGAGCCCCAAAGGTGACCATTTTCCATTGATGTCAAAGTGGGAGAGATTTATGTATTGGGGAGAAATTTGATATGAGATTTGATATTTGAGAAAGCATTGAGCCAGGGGGAGCAAAGTCCCAGGGGGAGCAAAAAAGAAGGTCAGGTTTCAGTAAAATGAATATGGGTTGCCATCAATGACAAATGGGGAGATTGTTGGACATTTTGAGTCCCTAAGCTAAAAGTTGTCATTGATGTCAAAATGACCTATGTAAGTAAGCACTATGATTTTTCTCCACAAAGAGATTCATGAGAAGCCAAGGTTTTGATCAAAGGTTCTATAAGGGATGCATGGCATTTGTTTCCAAAAGGATCTTCAAGGGAAGCTTAGCAAAAGGTTTTTATGAAAACCAAGGAAGACAAGAAAAAGTTTTATTTAAAACCAATGGATCGCATATTTGAAATGAGTTTTTCTTAAAACCCAAGTTGGCTTTTCGTTTCATCGAAAAATGTGCCTTGGTGATGGAGAAATTTAATTTTAAAGGTTTAGTTTAAATTTTAATTTATTTAAAATTTAAAATTAAATAAAAGGTTTTTCCCTCCTTTCTTATTGGTGTCGTTGAATTCATGAGGGCAATGTTAAAAGGGCTAACGTATTCGCATTGAAGGATGGCTTATATAAATAAGCAAAAGGTTTTCCATTTAATAAACCTAAGGAGTGTTGCATGATTTTTGAAAACCCAGAGTATTTTTGCATTCAAATATTGCGTAGAAAATTTTGTGGAGTGTGACATGGGCAGTCAAGTCATGGACAGTCAAAGTTTTGGTGCCTTGTGAGGAAAGTGCATGCGGGTTAAGCAAGAGAGTGACCAGGGCACTCACATGAGCAGTGTTAGCTTACGTGGCTTTGCTGTTGCTTGGCAGCACGATGGGCAGAGGTTCAAAATGCCAAGGCCCTTCGAGGGCTGCTTTGAGGTATGCACTCCGACTCTGATATTTGCAGGGGTAACTATTTTAATTAAAATATTTGCTTGCTAAGGTTTGGTTATGATTTTTGTGGGAGATATAAGGTTGAGCAATCTTTAATATTTTGCTAAGGTTTGACTATAATTTTTTTGGGAGATATAAGGTTGAGCAAGCTTTAATATTTTAATAAGTTTTGATATTTGATTAATGTGAGATATTTCCTAAGAAAGATCTGTGATTATTTTTGAGTGCAAAAGTGTGGAAAGGAAGGATATAAAATATTTGATTTATTTTATGGTATAAGTGGTTTGTGGAGTGACAAGGTTATGCAATGATTTGATTTATTTTATTTTATGGTACAAGTGGTTTTAGGAGTGATAAGGAAGTTGTGCATTAATTATTAAGAAGGTTTTATAATTAAAAGCCTTGGTGAATATTATTGTGAAGTGGAGTAATGTTGATTATTTTGTGATCTTCTAACCCTTGTGAAGATTGGCAAAAGAATATTGTGATTGTGGCATATTTCCAAAGAGGCTTCTTTATCTTAATTAAAGGTATGGGCACATTTTCCTATTGATTGATTATGGTGGTTGATTTCTAAAAATATCTTTAGAGTGAAAAGGATTGATTGTGGTTTCCTTTTTGAAAGTGATTGGTTTAATGCTTCAAGGTTTTCTAGATTGAGATTTGTGATTAAACCTTGTTTTATAAGCATTGTTGTTGGAGCCCATTGGTTGTGCAAAGAACTTGAACTTGAGTTAGAAGAGAACATGAGTATCATTGTTATGTGAGATTTGTTGTTGAGCATTGTTGGAAATATTTTGAGTTGATTGATACATTCTTGGACTAGGGTTTGTGAGAAAGGTTTGTTCATTGAGGTGCTTGGTTGAGTTGAGTTGATTGAGCCTATTCAAGTGGATGCATGTGGTTGTTCAAGTTCCATAAAACAAACTATTCTATATTCTTGATTTGAGTTGAGATTGGGATTTGAGTATAGAACATATTGAGTCTCTAACAATTCTCTTTATGCTTCTACGAGATTGAGTTGAGTTATTGATTGAGCATTAAGTATAGAATATATTGAGTCTCTAAAATTTCTCTTTATGATTCTATGAGATTGGACAAGTTCTGTGTGAGCTTGTTGAGTAGATTTGAGACAAGTCTCTGAGAAGGCTTGTGGACTAATTTTGAGTAAGCTTTTGTGGAAGCTTACTATGTAGATTTGAGAAAGTCCTATAGAGGACTTATTGAGCAGATTTGAGCAAGTTCTAGAGAGGAATTTTTGAGTAGATTTGGACAAGTTTTGTATGGACTTGTTGAGCATATTTGGACAGGTTCTGTGTGGACCTGTTGAGAAAATTTGAGCAGGTTCTGTGTGGACCTATTGAGCATATTTGGACAAGTTTTGAGTGAGCTTATTGAGCATATTTGGACAATTTC
Source organism: Wollemia nobilis (assembly GCA_028583015.1). Classification (NCBI taxonomy): domain Eukaryota; kingdom Viridiplantae; phylum Streptophyta; class Pinopsida; order Araucariales; family Araucariaceae; genus Wollemia; species Wollemia nobilis. The sequence continues at coordinate 36,496 of JAQPPZ010003743.1, forward strand.
TGAGTGATATTGTTGAGTATATTTGTATAAGTTATGTGTGGACTTGTTAAGAATATTTAGATAGGTTCTGTGTGGACCTATTGAGAAGATTTGAGCAGGTTCTATGTGGACATGTTGAGAAAATTTGGACAAGTTTTGAGTGAGCTTGTTGAGAAAATTTGAGAAGGTTTTGAGTGGACCTATTGAGATAGAGCTTTGGATATGATAGAGTATAGAGGATAGAGTCTCAGTGGATAGAGATCCAACAACCAGGACAATTGAAGACATATATGAGTGAGGAGTCTTCAAGTGGAGAGAGATCCACCAATTAGTATAGCAGAGAGATAGAATCTTCTAGAATATCACTAGCTAGAGTAGAAGGGGAAAGAGTTCTCCTATGGAAGAGATCCATGAACTTGATATTAGGGGATAAACATCTCCTTTTGATAGATGTCCATAACTATTGTAATTGGGAAGGATTCCAAAAGATATTAATTGAGAAAAATTTAGTTAAATATTTTCTCCATGGAGTAGCCCACATTGGGTGAACCATGTAAATTGTGGTTTCTCTATTATGTATGGTGTTTTATGCATTGCTTTGATTACTACTAGTGATACTACTATCTATACACTACATAATATTGAATTGAAAGAAAAAGTAAAAATGGATCTTATACTATTCACCCCCACTCTCAGTATAAGCTTGTGTTCTTCAACTATGACAAGCCTTATATGGTATAGAAGGTCCTTGTTTCGTAACACACCCTATCATCTGTCTGGTTTAGTAACAATAGTAAATCCACCACCTATAAAGTTTCATTTGGCATATTCTATACATATATCTCTACATCCATATATAAGGCAAGGTCACCTCAATTTATTTAGAAATAGAGGGCTTGACTATGCAAACCAAGGCCCCCAAATTATAACCTTCATATTTTTTTTTATCTATTTTGAAGGTATTCATGAATTCACCAGTTGAAATATTTCTAGTCGACATATTCACATAGGGAACATATTCAAATCTAGGTGACATATTCACTCTAGACATAAAAACAAGTAAGTACTCCTAATCCTCCAGTTTTCTAGTTCCTACAATTAATATTTTTATCTATTATGCTTTGTTATTTCTCTTTTGGAATAATAAAATAAAATATAATTCAAAAGAAGATTAGATTAGCTAATATTTTATCTTGTTTTGCTAGGCATAAAAAATGTAATATCACATGTAGCCTTGCATTAGGTTAATCTATGTGATTTTATCCTTCTTGCACCCTTGTCTTCATCAGAAAAGAAAAGAAAACAAATATTTCCTTTTGTAACATAGATAGTAAAATCATCAAAAGTAAAATTGCATATAGGATAATACTTTATCTTTTGCATCACTATTTTCATATTGTATTGCATTGCACTCTCATATTACACATTAGATCCTAGGATATATTTCCAAATCTAGGTGCTTATCAAAATTGAACACATCAAATAGATTAGGGAATATATAAATCCCTTGGTGAACCCAAATATCTCCCACCAAAGATAGCACTACATGTAAAATGAATTCATCATAAAATTACGGGTTAGAAACAACACTCTCCCACCTAAGTGTGGATGAATCTAAAAAAGAGAACACACATCCAGTGCTAGCACCCCAAGGTAGGTATGACCTTTTTGGCATCCCACAATTATAGAGAATATCTGAGATAAAAAGAAAATAAATTCACTACCTAGAGGGATCTCATGTGTTAAATTCATCGTGGGTAAATGAAGCCAAAGCTATTCTATCAAAATTAGGTGTAGGCTTACTATGGGGAATACCAAGAGGTACTGCTACTTTACAAAAGCCCTAAAATAATCTATAACATACTCACATGCAAAAATACTAGAACCACTTGTGAATACTTGAATATAGAAAAATATGATAACACATCAATAGAAAGTAACTTTGGTTCTAACCTATACAATGAAAAATACAAAAGAACAACATCACCAAGCTTTCTCTCTCAAAATATTTGCATACCACTTGGAGATAGAGGATCATCAATAGGTTTCCATGAACAAAACTCAAATGCTTGAAAGATAATCTCCTAAAATTTTGATGAACTAACCGGGCCTGCCGCACAGTAAGTTGGTCTAACAGGGCCTGCCATGAAGTGTCATCATCGATGAACTCTTGCATTGATATGCGCAATGAAGGGATTTCCAACTCGAGAGGCATGACTGCCTCAGAGACATACACCAACGAAAATGGAGTTACCCCAGTGGGCATCCGAATGCTAGTGCGATAAGCCCATAGGACAAGTGGGATCTGAATGTGCCAATCCTTATGACTATCTATGAATGTATTTTTGAGGATGGCAACTAACATTTTGTTTGATGCTTCTGCTTGCCCATTTGCCTACGGATAATAGGGTGTTGAAAAACTGTGCTAAATTTTGTACTATGTGGTCAAAGCACACCCATATTTATTCTTGAATGATGTCCCATTATCCAAGATGATATTTGATGGAATACCAAAATGACATATGATGTTATGTAAAATAAACTCTGCAATGCAGGTTCCAGTCATAGAGGTTAGCGAAATTGCTTCCACCCACTTGGTGAAGTACTTTGTGGCCGTTATGATGAACATGTGATGACCCGACAATGCAGAGGAGATCTTTTTAATTAGATCAAATCCCCATTGTGAAAAATCCCAAGCCGATTGTATCGGCTGCAAGGCCTGAGAAGGTATGTGTGTCAAATTAGCATGGTGTTGACACTTCATGCACTTCTTACATACGCGCAAAAATCTTGTTCTAAATATGGCCAATAATAGACCATGTAGAGAATGCGCTTTGCAATGGCCATACTGCTGAAGTGGCCACCACATGTACCATCATGCGCTTGGGTGATTGCCCAAGCGGACCTAGCCTCGACATGTATTTGTAGGACCATGCAAAAACCTCCTTCTCTTTGAGAAGGGCAATGTAGTCGACTTGCTCTTCGGGGGATAAACTTACCCCTAACTTGATGATTTGCAAATTCACTGGATCTGAGCCGATGTCTATGTCATTCATCTCCTCGATCGACATGTGGGACCCATCCTCCAACTGGTGTGGAGTTGGGATCAAGTGGATATTGTTTTCTGAATTTAGATCGTCATTCGGAACATCGGGTTCCTCTTCAGCATGGAAGACATCCCGAGTCTGTCCTGGGGTGAAATGGAACATCCCACCGCAAGGCCAATACTTTGATGGGGATGGCGATGTGTTAGTGTGATCCCTCTATCTATAGCATCTAGGTCTAGATGCAATGACCATGTTGGGTCGGTTGGATTATGGATGGGGGCGGTTAAATCAATGGAGATCATGTTGATGAAATGATTGTGGTCTCCATTACCATGGGTGTAATCATTCGGACATCCTAGGTGATCTTTGTGCTCCGGATCTGGCTCTGTGGGTACTGGCACAAATGGATCGGCCCTATGTGCAGATAAAAGGATAGGGTCTGCCCGAGGCACTAACGACTCTATAGGGTCTCCAGGTGGAAGGTGCTCTCTGTATACCTGGAGTGGTGGGTGCAGTAATTGGTCCAACTACGCCGGGTTGAGGTGCCACCTATGTCTCGGCCCTAATGTGTAGTTGTTCAAACATGTGGTCTATGTCCAAGGGATATTGCTATTGTCGCATATGATTGAGATAAGCCATCTCAGTTTCATCTTCATAATCACTATCAGAGATCCAAAGGCCTTCGTTGGCTCCAACAACTATTTACGACATATGAGGCTCATCTTGCTCAAGCAAATTAATGTGGTCCCATCGAGGTTGTTCTACTCTCTACGGGGGGACCTGATTCTCTTGAGGTGGCATATGCTCAATTGGAGCATCCAAAGGGAACATTGTCAGGAAGCTCTCTGATCATCATCCATGGGAGTCACTTGTGAATGATTGCTATCAGACTCGAAAGGATCCCAAGGTGCTACCTCATACTCCGACTCATCTTCTGAAGACCCTTCTTGGTCTTGTCCATATCCCTCTTGTAGGTGAGTCCTCAAATTTTCTCCCTTTTCGATCGAAGGGAAAGGGTTGTTACGGTCAACAAGGTTGGTTGTTAGCAATGGGAGATAATCCCCCAATGTATATGTTGTGTTAGGATTGGCATATGGATCTAATGCCAACCCATCCTTGTTGCCTATCCCTAGGCCTTGCATGTTCTCTACCAAGATGTCAGGGGCAGGGGGTGGTTGAACCCTACTCCTGACTTGTCATACGACATTTGATATCTCGGTTGGCATAGAACACGCACTCCTTGTTCATACCGACCCAACCCATATCCATGCCAATTACATTGGCCAAGATATCTCAAAGCGAAATCTGGGTTGGAAAAATAGTTGACATCCTCAACAAAGGGCTCTTCATCTTCGTATTCTTGCATGTAAGGTTCAATGCCATTATCCAGGCCCCCATAAACAAAGTTTTTCTGATTGGGTGGGTAGCCTAGAGGAACCACAGAGCCGATGGGGAGTCGAGGTCTCCCCATGTCCTACATGGACTCAAGTGTGGGTGTTGCTACAATGTTTCACACTAAATACTCCCCTAGGCCCGTGTTGGCCATCTCAACGGTGATCATTGGCGGTTGAGGGGGAGCGAATGGGAGTTCTTCTAGAGTCCACTCCATGTAGGGTGAACTAGGCGTCTCGACTTCCATTCGGCTAGGCATATCTTTGGTAGAGATGGTTGAGACTAGGGGTGGTTCCTCTTCTAGGGGTTTCTTTCCCTTGTCCTTTGGTGTGGCCACCGTAGGTGGCATCGTTGTTGAAGGACCAGATGAGGAAGATGGACCCGGCTGGGGATTTGATGGACTTGTCAATGGGGACGCCTATAAAATCAGACCCTGTTTAGATGGATTCAACTGAAAATCCAAATGCGTTGATGGAAGGGTCGATTGCGGCATTAGCTGCACCGTATTGCAGTACTTGAAGGGCTCTAAGTCTGTCGGGACTACATGCACCTATCCTTCAAATGTATACTTTAGGCACTGATGAGCTATTGAAGGGACACACTTCATGTCCCTGATCCAAGGCCGACCCAACAAGATATTATAGGCCATATCACCTTCCAAGATGTGGCACAATGTATGAATAGTCTTTTGTCCCACTTGGATGGGTAGGACAATTGTGCCAACCATCGAGCATATTGCATCATTGAATGCTCGAAGGGTATAGGTGGAGGCCATGATGTGAGATGCCGACAACTTCAGATGTTTCAATGCTGCTATTGTAATGATATTACTGGATGAGCCAGTGTCCACCAACACCCTCTTATACGAAATCCCATTGACCCACGCAATGACGTGCAGGGGTGGATCCGCCACATCACCAGTCACTGATTTCAATTCATCTTCTCTAAAGGTGATGACTAGTTATGTACATTGTTTTACATGTCCCACAAAGTTGTTGAAAGAGTTTGCTTCATGGGGCTGCAGCTCGATGGCTTTTAATATCTCCATTAGAGCCTCCCGATGGGGCGCTGATTGTTGAATGAGCTCGTATATGGAGAGCCTAGCCGACGTGGTCCTTAGACTTTGGGTAAGTCTAGTCCGAATCATGGCCACTGGTCTAGGCGGGGGAGGTTGCGTAGGGTGTTGTTGAGGTTGTGACGTCGATGGAACTTCTTCGGTGGCCACCGCGGGGGTAGCTCCTGGGTACCTCCTATTCCTAGTCACTATGCTTATCATCCCTACATACCCTTGCATGGGGCAATTCTGTTGCACCTCATTGACTTGAAGGGGTTTTTCCTGCGCATCATGGGCAGGCAGGGGGTCTCTGAAGACTCCCATCTGTTGGTTGTTTGGCGCTACGGGGTTGTCCACCGCCAATGTCTTGTTGTCGATTAGGTCTTGCACCAAGCCTTTAAACTTCCAACATGCATTAAGGTCATGTCCCTTCTATCTGTGGAACCTACAGTACAAGTCCTCCCTGTACCCCTTAGGCTTTGGTGCATTGGGGTCTATGGTTTGAATCTCTAGCAGGTTGATCAAGTTCACCGCTGACAAGCGGTCAAATAGGGAGTCCCTGGACTCTGTGTAAGGTGTAAATTGTCGCCTAGGGTGACGCTGCTGATTTTGTTCTTGCCTCTGGTTTTCTCTGTCATAATTTTTAGGAGGCACCACCTGATAGTTAGCCTTTTGAGGCTATGTTGCTTGTGCAGGCTTAGGGATGTTTATAGCAACCTGATTGACCGTAGCGGGTTTCTATTGCGTGGTCCCTATTTTGGTGTTCTTAGGCCATTCTTTCTTCTTTGGCTTGGCAATCTCGCCATCCTGTATCTTGATCTCCTCAATGATTTTGGCTTGTGCCGAGCTTCCTCAAGAGTGGCATATTGCTGTAGCTGCAATAGCATGGAGATCGATCTCAAAAAACTCTTTGAGAACATTTGGGTCAGGTCAGACATGGGAGGGAGGTAGGGCAGCTTTGAAAGCAACGTCCTCCACCGGTTCCCATATGCCACCATGGTTTCTTCCTCATACTGCCTGAGGCTAGCTAGGTCGCTTAGTGATGCCTTTTTCTTGGTGTTGAAGGTGAAGCGTTCGAGGAATGCATCCACTAGCTGATCCAAGTTACTGATGCTATGTTTTGGCAACTGAGTGAACCAATCCGAGGTAGGGCCTACGAATGTGGTTATAAATGTTCTTAGCAACAAAGCATCATTGTCCTAAATGCCAAAGCATTGGCTCAGGAATCTAGTCACGTGCTCTTGGGCATCCTCCTCCCCTCTAAAGAGTGCCAACTGGGGCAGTTTAAAGTGTTCAGGGTATGGAGGTGCCGACACTGACGGATGCACAGGGTGACTACGGAGTTGGCATAAAGTAGGCTTTTGGGGCCCAAAAGTCTTGGTCTCCATAGACTCTAAGTGCTCTAACAACGCTTTATATGCATCGAAGGATTTAATCTCTTCCTCCTTGGTTTTCTCCCATTGTGGGTTGCGGGGAACTTGAGGCCTATGGAGGGGTGGCTGGATAACACCCCCTCTGCCTTGGTAGGGCATTTCAGCCCACTCTTCTTCTTGTTCATACTCCTCATAGGCTTCTTGAGGAGTGCCTGGCCGAGACCTATAAACATGGGTGGGTGCCCGCGGAGGGTGCCCATCATTGTTTCTGGGAGTGGCCTCCCGCTCAAGTCTAGGAGGTCTCGGAGGCAGCACTTGGTAAGGTCATGGGGACCTGTCTCGCACCAAGGGGTTGCGCCTCTCATACACTTCTACTTTATGCACGCGAGGGGTTGGGACCTTCTCAGGCACATTGTTATGAAGCAATTCGGCTGTCTGACGTTGAATGTGCTCTTTGTTAAGGCGATACAGATGCTCTAACTATTGTTGATCTTGCCTGAGCTACATGATTTGCGCTTGGCGGGTGGCATGTCTGGAAAATTCCAAGTCAATTTGTTCCATCGTCTCATGTTTAGGAAGCCTAGATGCCTCTCCTACATGTCTATCTCGGTCGTGGTGATCCGAGACCCCTATGGGTTGCTTTCCTCTGTCGAGGTTAGCTGCATTCACCCGAGGCTCTGGCCTCAATGGGTGATCCTGATACATAGTAGGTGCGGAGGTGCATCGCTCCCATGCTGTGTACTGCTCTTGAGGAACATAGTGTTCTTCCTCGTACTGCCCTTCGTATGCGTGAAAGGTGCGGGTAGAATTGTCTTGCCCTGTCTAGAGAGCCTTGTGCTCTAGATTTGGTCTAGTGTTTCTAACAGTAATACGGGGTAGAGGAGGGATGATGAAATCATGTGGCCCCTCCTTATGGACCCTATGTTGCTCTAGCGCTTCATCACTAGGCCACTCATAACGAGCGTCTAAGGGAGGCCTCCTGTCTATGTTGAGTGCCACGTGTAGGTTCTCCTCTTGAAAGGATCTATGTTGAGTGGGGGTGCCCCTCAAAGAGGTGCCTCTATAGTCCTATTCTGTAATGGCATGATGTGGACTATCTTGTGTGTTAGGCCACCAAGGCGGTATGACCAAGTCCTCAGGACTATATCGGAGGTGACTTGTCCCCCTTTGTACACTTTTTGTAGTGCTTGCCCATGATTGGGCTTGGCTACGGGTGTACACCATGGTGATGTTTACCTAAATATGTGTACATTTTTATCTTCTTTTAGGATTTCTTATGCTACACTAAACAGAAGGGAAACACACAATCAAAGCAATGGTTATCTTGTTTATAGATTAAAAGTGTGCCCTAAATCTGGTTTAGTGTGTTTTGATGTTTGTTTTGAAAGCTTTTGTAAAGAACATTTAAATGCAATATGATGGCTCTTATGACTCCCAAAAATGGTCGCCCCTTCGATATACCATTGCCAGGCCGATATACCAACCTCTCTATATACCCGCCCTTACGTGAGGGAAACTATTGGTACGTGAGAGCAGATGGTACGTGGAACATAGGCGGTATGGAAGGGGAATCACTCTATTTATGACACCTACCATAGAAGACTTATCCTCATGCATTGGGAATCACCCCAACTACACTTGGTCAGCTTTCGTCAGGATTTACGTCTAGCAACAGTCACGATCGGGGTTATGTATGCAGTATCTCAAGCCAAGGTGGTGATGAAATCCACCGTTGGTCTTGCTCAAGGGTTGGGGTTTTACGACCAACTCCTTGTTGTTTTAAATTACCACGTGGTGTGTGGGGTTATTTTTAAGTTGCATAAATGAAGGAAACAAGCATTCAAACTCTCCTATGCAAGCAAATAACCAGAGAACAGAAAGCAAAAATTGACAGAAGGTGTTTAGGACCCCTACCTCTTCTCTGCCCAAATCGGATGTCTCTGAATTTCTGCCCTGAAATTGCACAAAGAGCTATTCATCCCTAGGTGAAATGAATAATAGAACAGTATTCATCATAGGGTGGGGCGAATGCCCATTTGTCCCTGGGTAAGACGAATTCTAGCTCTGTACTCGTCACAGACTGAAACGAACAACAGTCCAGCATTTGAAAACTTGGTACCTGTAAGCAAAAACAAGCAACTTTTGATCAGAAATTTAATATTAAAATCAAGGGACAGAGGTCCCACCATGATCACCACTGAAAGCATGAGGATACAGAAACAAAAAGGAGAAGCCAAGATGCGATGCGAACGAAACAAAAGATAACGCTTAATCCTATGAATTGAAAGTGCATGAAAGGAAAGATGCATAAACGAATCAAAACCCAATAGAAAGCCAATATGAAAGACATCCATTTTTATTGATATGTTTCAGAACTCGGTTACAATCCACCTCCTCCCTTTTTAGGGGCTAGGAGCATTAAAAGTGTTCTTGTCACATCAACAGATGGTATTCCTTCTTTCGCGTGCCCACATGTAAAATGGGCGGACCAAAACATCACCGCCACTTGCGTTGATGAGTCTTGGACTCCTTGATACTCCTCTAATGTTGAGACCCTATGTTCAAGGAAACAGAAAATAGTCAATAGCACCTGTAGATAAAATAAAACATGCAATCCCCACGCCTTCAACTAGCATATGCAAAATATGAATAAAACGATAACTAAAATGGATCCAAATGAACTGAAAACTTGATAGGGGCATAAAAACATCACCGGGAAGGCACTACAAAAATAATAGTCCACAAATTAGCCACAAATTTGTATTCGCTCCGGGGCGGGACGAATAGACCTGCAACAAAGTGTCAAAAAGCACTGTTCCAAATGTCACACCTAGGAAGCTCCAAATCACCTAAAAAGTTGGGGTTAGCTAATTGGGGGTATTTTGGGAAGACCCAGAAGGTCATATTTTCCCAATTTGGCCTCTATCACCAAGAATTTGATGATGCTACCTGCATGTTAGTAAAGGCGGGAAATGATAAAAACATGATCAAAACTTGTCAGAATCACATGAAATTTAAATGAAAGCATATGTAAACAACCTAGAATAATATGCAAAAGAAAAATAAGAGAAATCTATCACATATTTCTAATCACTTCGGGGTGGGGCGATTAGGGCTGCGATAGTTTGGGGGGCACCCGGGGGCAGGACGCCCACCGTTTGGGACTCTGTTTCAGCACCAATCCACTTGGGATGGGTCCAAAACCTCTTATGGGGTGTTGTCAACAAATTTGGTGGGATATTGTGGCCAAATGTTCGGGTTTGGGTCTAGAATGCGCCTCCAATAATCACCCAATAACCTCCCTCCAAAAGAGAGATCAAGGATGTGAAAGCACAAACAATGGGTGAGGATATATTTTAGCAGCACTTCATTGCTCCAAAAGCTCCTCTCTGTATCTCTTTTTGGGTGAGAAGACTCACCAATTTATAGACCTAGGGTCTCTTTGTTTGAATGCGCATGCGAGGGCGCCACTTGAGTTGCTTGTCCTATTTTGAGAGAAAATATTATTCCCTGATTTAGAGTCTCCTTGCATGAGGCCTCTAAAATAAAGACATGCATGACTGAAGTCTCTCTTCTTGATTTGAAGTCGTTCCTCGCAATTGCATGTCCTGAAGTTGCAGTTAACTAGCGGACCTGTCGAGGTTTGACTTTTTGCTAGTCAAACCTGCTATTCGCCTCACCCTAGGGTGAATGCTGCTAATCGTCCCTGGGTGGGATGAATACCAGTTTGTATTCGTCCCAGGGTGGGACGAGTAGGGAGCAAAGTGCCAAAAAGGTGCCAAATTGACCCTTGACCTTCCAAACTACTTTTGGGAGTGGTTAGGACCATTGTTTAACCTCTGGGGGCTGCCCTAGGGGCTGTGTGTGTCAATGCGATCGATGCTTGTTGTCACATAATCGGATTGGTGCTATTTTGGTGTCTACACATATGCCTAGTATCTTGTCTCATATAGGGTTTTCCTTCATTTTCTTCTCTATCATAACTTGAATTGAGCCTTATGTCATTTAGGTTGATAGTTTTGAGCCTATTTATTTGGCATGTATCCAATCCATCCATCATATATATGAGAAGATGTGACTACATTTTTGTTCTAGTTCTTATGTGTATGTTTGGAATATTTTGTATTTGGAAAAACCATGGTCCTTGTTCACTGTCACTATGATACATGTGTTCATTCAATCCACCATGGTGCAAAGCATTTTCTATTTTTGGCACATCATCCCATTAGGATAGTTTTTGATTTACTCATTATTTGCTTTTAGTAATTTATTGATTTTTCTTCTATCACTTTTATCTAGCAAGACCCCATTAGATTAGGCTAGAATAGGAGCACAATGAACCATCAAATATGACATCCAAACAAGGACTCTCAATTGGTGATATCCCAATCAGAGTTCAATTTTGGAAAAGGTAGTAGCACCTTTCAATAGATAAAATAGGTCATCAATCCTAGGTAGTGAATATCTATTTTTGATAGTGATATTGTTAAGCATTTGGTAGTCTATACATAACCTTAAATATTCACCCTCTTTCTTAACAAAGATAACAAGAGCACCCCATGGTGACACACTAGGATTGATAAGCCCCTTTTATAGTAAGTCTTGAAGTTGTGTCTTAAGCTCTTGCATCTCAATAGAGGTCATCCTATAAGGTGACCTGGCAACAGGTGCAATTTTAGATAAAAGTTCTATAGAAAAATAAAATTCTCATTGCGGTGGTAGGCCTGGTAGGTCTTCAAGAAATACATCTTTAAATTCACTCAATATGGGGTATTTTTGGAGTAGGTATGAGTCATCTTAGTTTATTACTTTTTATTCAACATGACCACATATATTATTCCACATTTATTTTTTCATTGCCTTCCTAACTATCATGGTTGATAATAAATGTGGGCTAAAAAAACTACGGTCACAGTAGTCCTTATTTCGTTTATCGGTAATTTTTAATTATCTTCGTCAAAGTTAAGGAGAGCTTTATGAGCTTTTAATCCAATCCAAATACATGCGAGAGGGTTGCATGTAAGTGCCCACTGGTCTTTGAGGTTCAAATAGGCATAGGTTATCCAGGCCCAAATTCTATTTTCCATCTATTTGCCAAAAATATAGGCTATTCTGGTATGTCCCTCATTATGCTAGTAGAAATAAAACTATCTATTGCACTACTACAAGTAAAATTACCTCTCAAAGCTGAGGAGTGGCTTGTTCCTCTTGGCTTGAAGCTCTAGATATTGCACATGTTTCAAGAGGATGCTGTTTAGGTGTTTTATTTTGATCAAATATTTGAGGGTATATTTTAGCATAGTGTAGCCCTCCACAATTATCGCAAATCCATTTTTTGATTTAATATTTGAGGATATTTATTAGAAAAATGTAGCTCTCCAAAAATATAGCAACCCATATTAGGTGCTCAAACTTTTTCTTTCTTGTCTTCTTGAGTACCTACAGTCACCAAATCACTTTTATAGCTTTTTTTCTTAACCAAATGTTTTGGTTTAATTCCTGGATTGGTCCTTTTAATTATATTCATAACCCTAGGTCTCTTTCATTCCTTTCTACTTTTATGTTCTTTCTCAATAAGAAGTATGATCATCCATTGTTGTGATTCTACCTTCTCCATTAAGAATTTCATCATGGATGTGGATTGTTCTAACTGCCCTTGAAACAATTTGATTGTAGCTGCAAAGTTCTTCATTTCTCTTTGACCATAAAAATAGCTATTTTAATTATTTGGTTTAGGTTTACCAAGCTCTCAAGACAACACATAAATCCTACAACCTAAGGATCTTGTAACCTAGAGCTTTGATACAACATATAACAACCCAAGTCTACTCACCTGGTTGTATAACCCAATCTATCTCACTGGTTCCACAAGGTGAATTTTTTATGTTTGGTTTCACTAAAAAACTCATCCTAAAGGTAAAATTTTCAAGTTAATTGGTTTGATGATCACCCAATATTTAATTTAGTATGAGGTATATTCAACCACATTTGGATTTTAATCACTGTAGATGATTCTAAAGTGAATGAGATCAACAAAATCCCATAGAAGACATCATTTTTGTGGGCCTATCTTCTCATTTCTCATCCTCTTGTTTTGGCATGAGTGTAGATCCATAGCTAGGGTTATCCTCTAGGGTTAACAACACCTAGAGGGTGAATGTATACTCTCCTCGTCCCTTAACATGCTGTACATCGATGTAACATGACCAACTTGTTTAGGTATTAGCATACAAGGGGGTTGTGTATATATGCCTAGTGCCTAATTTATTGTATTCTCACCTAAAGTCAGCTAGGGCCATGTCATTACCTTGACTTTGGACTTGGTCTCACTTGTCCACTTATGACTAACGACAGATTATCCCATACCAATTGTTGTGGATTAGACTAGTTTCTTGGTCATACTAGTCTTCTCTTAGTCATAAATGGTGCAAGGACCTATCATTGTACTTCCCAGGAAATGACCTAGAGGAGGCATCCCATACCACTCCTCGTCAGTTTCTTGTCCTAAATTATCAATCAGAAAACAATTGTTCATGAGTCACATTGAATACATACCCACATCCCAATGGTATCAAGTGTCTTAGTTTTTATCCATCCCATTGTATGCATACCCGCATTCCGATGAATAAGGTTTAAGGTTTAAGGTATTGGGTGTTTAAGGTTTATCATTCTCCACAATGAATGAATTTAATTATTCTTCTCGACAAAAAAGGATAATGTTTTCTAAAAAGTTCAAGTATATCTAAGTTTCCAAAAAGTATTAAAAAGGTTTAAAATTTATTTTTTATTAAAGACCTGAATCATCGATGCTCAATTTAAAATGTATAAGTCATCCTAACTATCCCATGTCTCATAAACCTATGTTTCTTAACATAGCTAATATTTTTGTTTATGCAAAAAAAACCCAAAATATACTTTAACAAAATGTAGCATTATAACTAAGATTAAATACTGCTCCTAATTAAAATTTATATATATTATGAGGTCCTATACTTTTAAAAATAAAGAAGCATGGTTGATAACAATCTACAATGTCGAAATTATCTTTTTTTTTTTATATTAAACATCGTTTACAAATTTTTACAAATATTAGCGCTCGACCTCACGATAATAACTATCTTTTCGTTTTTGTTTAAATAAAATCTTTCTAAAACAAAATCAATGATAAGATAACTCCTCCAGTGGATTGATAAACAATCTTTTAAAATACCAACCTAAGAAAGTATTTATTTATATTTCAATCAAAGAAAACATATTCAACAAATTTCTACTTTCACCCTAGCTTCATCTGGAATCTTCCATCAATTAAAGATATTCATACAAATAATTAATCCCTGCATATTTGTCAAAGAAAGAAATGACTAATACTTTGTTGTGGACTTACAAATCTTATGGTATATTAATTTTTTTTTATTAATCAAAGGTAACACATAAAATAAGCAAAATTAAATATTTTTAGTACTCTTCACCTACATGAATCGTTTTTCTTTTCATTAAATGGGCTTGTCGCTTGCACTATGAGATTGCTTTCTTTTTAAAGGACAGATGCAAGGGAAAGTATTAATATTGAATTATTTATAACAAATCTCATTCCCATCTATTAAAAATCATCATGGTAATATAAATAACTTTAAATACGTTACATTCTATTATGCTACAGGTGGTTATCACAGAAGGAAGGAGTACTCCAAAGGTTCCTCTCTACGTGTATAAATACCATTGAAACATAATAACATTTTTTTTAGTCTTTTTTAAATAAAATCTTAGATCACATAAATAATCTTTATTTGTTTGAGCACTATCCTATACTTATAAAATAATAAGAAAATTATCAAAATAAATATTTGATAAATTATCCTTTATCAGTATAGTTTTCAAAAAGGAAACGAAATATACCATGAGTTCTCAGCTAACATCAGCAAGGTGGTAAATATTAAACAAATATGGACATAGTTCATGCCCTATAAGACTCTAATGAAATATGACCAAAGTTTTATTCAGTTTCAAATATTCTAGGGTGGAAGTCATTCATTTTAAAAGAGCACACGAGAAAAATAGTTCACACCTTTTCCTATATTCCAAATTGCAATAAAAATTACCTTGTCTAATTTATATCTCATTCAACGCGAGTAAAGCTCAGATATGACAAAAGTATGCATGTTACCATATTACAACGATAATATAAAACCAAGAATAGGGATAAATAACAACATTTTATTTCGACACAGTGAAGCCTTTTAATTCTTTTCTCAAAATCATGTAGTATCATCATATTATCAGTGCCTATATATTAAATGAATAGCTCTACGTAATAAACTATACATTGGCACCAGGGTTAGTCCCATTGCACCACTTCTATCTAATGCAGCATTTCATTGATTTTAGGATATTTTCAGTGAGTCTACACTTAGGCGTTCCAGAATGTTTAATGCCCACTTTTTTTGTTTTATTATTTTTTAACAGGACAACGCTGCCCAGGAAACCTTAAGGATAGTTAAATTGAAATCTATTTTCAGAGAATAAATGTACTATAAAGGTTTTCCTTACTAAAAAAAAATAAATACATATATAAGATACTATATCAAGGTGAAATGATATCAAGTAAACTGCATGAAGTTATATCTACCTCAGACAGTTTTTTTTTTTTTTTTATACATCTTATTCATTTTATGCATAGACAAGCATTTAAATCAGACACTTCATCGTACTACAGTAGCTAATATTTTAACTTTTAAATACTTTAATGAATTCTACAATTGTTGCACCTGGCGAACATTCCCCAGATGTTAGAAGTGTTGGAGATATTAAACCAACCATCACGCCCGAAACCGCTGAAGGAAATTTTAATTCTTTTTCTCCTCCTCGCCGCCGAAGAGCGTCACTCGCGCGCAGACTGCCGAAGTCTGTCACTCGCGCGGAGTGCGGACTTCGCTTGGGCAGACTGCCGAAGTCTGTCACTCGCGCGGAGTGCGGACTTCGCTGGGCAGACTGCCGAAGTCTGTCACTCGCGCGGAGTGCGGACTTCGCTGGCCCAAGCTGCCGAAGTGCGCACTTCGCGCGAAGTGCGAACTTCGCAGCTTCAACTGCCGAAGTGCGACAGTCGCAGTGAGGTGCGGACTTCGCACCTTCAGCTGCCGAAGCGCGGCTGTCGCAGCGAGGTGCGGACTTCGCACCTTCAGCTGCCGAAGCGTGGCTGTCGCAGCAAAATGACGAACTTTGCTCGGCGACCAACATGGCACGGTGACGACTGATAAGCTTCAGACTTGGCCAACTCTGGCCTTCAACTTCTTCGTCTTCCGCGGCTGCCGCTGGGTTTGCCTGGCTTGGCAAGACCCGAAAGAGAGGAGAGAAACGCCGGAACAGAGAACAACAAGGTTAACACCTAAACAACTGCAAACCCTAAAGATGCCACAGACAAAAGCAAACTTTATTCATATGAACAACTAGGGTTGCATAATTCCTCAACCGAGGAAGTAACAACATCCGCAGCTACGCCGCAGATAAACCAAACAGGGGAAATGTCGAGTCCGCCGCTCGGACATTTCTCACCGAGCCACACTGCTCACTGAATCGCTCTGCTTTCTTTCTCTGCTCACTTTCACGAACTTCTCTCACACCCGCTCTGCTTCTCTTCTTCGCACTCTTCTTTGTCTGTAGACCCGAACCGTCCTTTTATAGCCGCGGGGAGAGGAGGATAAGGTTTATCCTCTGACAGCTCCGGATAAGGGTTATCCTCGGACCGACCCTCGTCTAGGGTTTCTGACAAACGCCGACTTGGCATTAACTCCTGCGGAGATCGGATCTGGTCAGGTGTCAAATCTGTCAGAAGATAAGTGCGACGTCATGTCACACTTTTGTCGGGATCCCGAACTACAGCAGCACAGTCCGACTTCGCCCATGTCCGGAGCGCAATCCGGTTTCGCCCAAGGTTCGCAGCACAGTTGGGCACACGCGTGAAATCAGGGTTTATTTTTCTAACACCCTCCTTTAAACCTCATTTCACAAGCACTTTGACTCCAAGTCGCTCTCGCAACCGCCGAAGTCTTCCTCCTTCAAAGGCTTCGTGAAAATATCTGCCAACTGCTCCTTGGATCTGCAAAACCGCAGATGAATTTCTCCGGACTTCACCAACTCTCTGATGAAGTGATAACGAATATCAATGTGCTTCGTCCGGCCATGGAACACGGGATCCTTTGACAATGCAATGGCCGAATTGTTATCACGTAAAATTGTTGTCGCGCCTTCCGGAGGATTGTACAGTTCACTCGTAACTCTTCGCAGCCATACTGCCTGGCATGCGGATGTCGTGGCGGCAACATATTCTGCTTCGGCTATGGACAACGCAACGATGGGTTGCTTCTTGGACGCCCATGAGACTGCCCCTGATCCGAGATGGAAAGCATACCCGGAGGTGCTCTTCCGATCATCAGTACTGCCAGCCCAGTCACTGTCTGTGAAGCCCACTAGCTCCAACTGGTCCCGTCTGGCATAAAATAGGCCATGGTTTCGCGTCCCACTGACATAGTGCAAGATCCTCTTGCCTCGCTTGCTGTGCGTGTCCTTCGGAGTCTCCATGAAACGGCCGATCGACCGACTCCGAACATCGGATCCGGCCGAGTTGCGCCAAGTACATCAGATCGCCAACTAGCCTCTTGAACAAGGTTGGATCTACAGACCTCCCCGTATCCAACTTGCTCAGCTTCAAACCTGTGGCTACAGTGTGATGGCAGGTTTGCTGTCCTCCATCTTGAAGCGCTTCAGACATCCTTCACATACTTGCCCCGAGAAATGAAGATGCCATCTCGCCGATTGGTCAACTTCAATGCCGAGAAAATATTTCATCACCCCCATGTCCGCTCATTTCAAACTCGGACTTCATGGCTGTTCTAAACCGCGCAAATAGGCCGCCGCTATTGCCAGTAAATATCGATCGTCTACGTACAGTGCAAACGATGATGAGCTCACCCGCCGCATTTGTCTTCATGTACAGGGAGTGCTCATATGGGCATTTTTGAAACCCATTCTCCCGAAAATAGCCGTCAATACGGCTGTACCATGCCCGGGGTGCTTGCTTCAACCCATACAGGGCCTTCTTCAGTTTCAAGACTTTGCCTTCTTGCCCTTGTATTTCATAACCGAGCGGCTGGTCTATGTAGACCTCTTCTTCCAACACTCCGCTGAGGAAGGCAGACTTGACATCCATCTGGTACACGCTCCATCCTTTCTGAGCTGCGAGTGCCGTAATCATTCCGACCGTGTCAAGTCGGGCCACATGTGCATACACCTCATGATAGTCAACTCCCGACTTCGCTTGTAGCCTTTCGCCACTAATCCGGCCTTATGCCTCGTCAACTTCTCCTTGGGCATTAAACTTCGTTTTATATACCCACTTGACCCCAATGGTCTTCTTTCGTGCCGGAAGATCCGTTAGCCGCCATGTCTCATTCTTCTCAATGGTCGCTATCTCCTCATCCATCGCATTCACCCATTTGCGATTCTCGACTTGCCTCTTCAAACTCCACCGGATCACATTCAGGAAAGAGAGCAAAATTTGAATAATCTTCATCTAATTGATTACAGGTTACCTCATAGATGTCTTGCAAGCTCCGAGTCTTTGGCAGGAGTCCTCGTGTTTTGAATTCCGCTTGCAAGTGGAGGTGACCGGGATGATGAGGGTGTGCTACCGCCGGCACCACCGTTGATGCTTGAAGGCACAGGTGGTTGGACACTCGTCTTCCTCCAAGTCTACGGATTCAACAGCTTGTTGGTTCAGACCGACCAGCCTTTGACTTCCCGTTCCGTACTTCATCCTCCAAGAACTTCACATCTCGACCGATGACAAGTTTCTTTGTCACAGGATTGTACAGCTCGTATGCCTTTGCTGGTTCGTTGTACCCTGTGAAGATGCATCTTTCAGCTTTGTCATCCAGCCTTCCGCCTTTTCTCATCTCGGAACATGTGCATATGCTATGCACCCAAAAATGCGCAAATGAGCCACACTTGGCTTCAACTTGCTCCATGCTTCCTCTGGAATTTTGTCCCTCACACTCTTGGTGGGACATCGGTTCAGCAGATAAACTGCACAACTTACAGCTTCTACCCTTAACTCATGTGGCAAACTTTTTGCCTTCAAGCATGCTCCGTGCCATCTCCATGATTGTTCTGTTCTTCCTCTCGCCTACGCCATTCTCGTCGTGGCGTGTATCCGGCAAATGAACTCGCCTTCGAATTCCATGCCGCTTGCATAAGTTGTGGAATTCATTAGAGATGTACTCTCCACCTCCATCAGTCCTAAGAGTCTTCACATAATGACCGCTCCGTTTCTCAACCAGAGCCTTGAACTCCTTAAACCTTGCAAACGCCTCTGACTTCAACTTGATTGGATAAATCCAAGTCTTCCGACTGAAGTCATCAATGAAGGTCAGAAATACTTATTGTCGGCATATGAGGTGGTCTCGCATGGGACCACAGATGTCTGAGTGCACCACCTCCAAAGGCCGTGATGCTCTCCAAGACTGCCCTACAGGGAATGCATCCCTGTGCTGCTTGCCGACCAGGCAACCTTCACAAACTTGGTTCGGTTGCTCTATAAGGGGTAAACCCTTCACCATCTGCTTTTTGTGCAGAGATTCAAGCCACCGAAACTCAAGTGACCAAATCTGATATGCCACATCCAGGTAGCATCCTTCTCAACTGCACTCAGAGACATCAAAGATTCATTCTGAATCTGCAATGGAAACATCTTGTTTTTCGTCATGGACACAGTTGCGATTTGTCCATGGACTTTGTCTCTGATGGAACAGACACCATCTTTGAACAGTACAGTGTGCCCCTTCTGCACAAGTTGTCCAACACTTAGCAGATTGTGCTTCAACCTGTGCACATAAAAAACATCTTGAATTGTTTTTCTATCACCGTGCCGGGTGCGGATGAGGATCTTTCCTTTCCCCATCACAGGAACTTTGATGTTGTTCCCCATCTTGACTTCGGACCGGACTCGCTTCATCCAGCTTGTGAGAACATCTCCCCTGTTCCCACTCATGTGGTTGCCGCAACCACCGTCAAGATACCGTATGTTTTTCTTGCTCTCCTCTTCAATACCGCAAGTCAGCAAGACATTTCCTCCTATCGCATTTTTGGGTTCCTCCGAATAATGGGCTTGTCTGCCGATTCTCGTTCGCCATCTTCTTTCTCGCACCGTGTGGCATAATGGCCGAACTTGCTCCAGTAGTAGCATTGGACCTTTGACATGTCCTTCTTCCGCCGAGAGCCACCATGCTGATTTCTCGCAGTGCCTCTTCCTCCTTGCTGATGAAAGTTGCAACTTGGCTCAGCGTCCTGAGGGTTTGAGTTCCCTCCTTGCTTGTTCCTTCTCCCACGCCTGCTTCTGCCTCTTCCTCCTTGAGAACTAGAAGCGCCATGGTGGGAGTCTTGTCCGCCGTCGTCTCGGACCGAGACTTGCGCTTTGAAGGCTTGCTCCAAAGAAGACTGAGTTGAGCGGCTCAGCCTCTGTTCATGGGTCTGTAGGGAACCCATGAGTTCGTCAGTCGAGAGGGTTGTCAAATCCCTCGACTCTTCGATTGCTATCACAACCGAGTCGAACTTCGCAGTAGCACTTCTCGAGAATCTTCTCCACGATTCTCTCGGCTCGGACATTTTTTCCATTCAACCGCATCTGGTTGATAATGTCCGTCGTTCGGGTGAAGAAGTCGCTCATCGACTCGGACTCGCTCATCTGCAGGTTCTCGAACTCTCTCCTGAGCATCTGCAGCTTCACCAACTTCACTTTGTCGGTGCCTTGATACGAACTCGCCAGTGGTTTCCTGTGCCCGCTTGGCCTTGGTGGCCGATGCAATCCACGGGAAGATGGTCTCCTCAACCGCTTGCATGATGTAGAAGAGGGCCTTCTCGTCCTTCTTCTTGTGCTCTTTCAACAGATCCTTGTCTGCTTGAGAGAGGGCGGCCAATGCTGCTGCATCTGTCGATTCTGGGTAGCCGTTCTCGACTAACTCCCATAGCTCCTGAGATCCGAACAGGATCCTCATCTGGATGCTCCAGTAATCGTAGTTCTTACCGTTAAATCGTGGGATCTGCAACTGCAACGAGTTTCTCTCGGAAGCCATGCTTCTATCTCCGTGTCACGACACTATCAGCTCTGATACCAATTTGAAGGAAATTTGAATTCTTTTTCTCCTCCTCGCCGTCGAAGAGCGTCACTCGCGCGCAGACTACCGAAGTTTGTCACTCGCGCAGAGTGCGAAATTTGCTTGGGCAGATCGTCGAAGTCCGTCACTCGCACTGAGTGCGGACTTCGCTGGTAGACCGCCGAGTTCGGCACTCAGCGCGGAGTGCGGACTTCGCTGGGCAGCATCGCCGAAGTCCGTCACTCGCGTGAGTGCGGACTTCGTCGGCCCAAGTCGCCAAGTGCGGACTTCGCGCGAAGTGCAAACTTCACAGCTTTCAACCGTCAAGTGCGAGCGACCGGCAGTGAGGTGCGGAATTCGCACCTTCACTCGTTGAATCGCGTCATGCCGTAGCCGAGGTGCGGACTTCGCACCTTCACCGCCGAAGCACGGCTGTCATAGCAAAATGACGAACTTTGCTCGGCGACCAACTTCGCACGGTGATGACTGATAAGCTTCAGACTTGGCCAACTTTGGCCTTCAACTTCTTCGTCTTCCCGTGGCTGTCGCTGGGTTTGCCTGGCTTGGCAAGACCCGAAAGAGAGGAGAGAAACGTCGGAACAGAGAACAACAAGGTTAACACATAAACTACTGCAAACCCTAAAGATGCCACAGACAAAAGCAAACTTTATTCATATGAACAACTAGGGTTACATAATTCCTCAACCGAGGAAGTAACAACATCTGCAGGCTACGCTGCAGGATAAACTAAATAGGGGAAATGTCGAGTCTGCAGCTCGGACATTTCTCAGCTGAGCCACACTGCTCATTGAATCGCTCTGCTTTCTTTCTCTGCTCACTTTCACGAACTTCTCTCACACCCGCTCTGCTTCTCTTCTTTTTATGCACTCTTCTTTGTCTGTAGACCCGAACCGTCCTTTTATAGCCGCGGGGAGAGGAGGATAAGGTTTATCCTCTGACAGCTCCGGATAAGGGTTATCCTCGGACCGACCCTCATCTAGGGTTCTCGACAAACGCCGACTTGGCATTAACTCCTGCGGAGATCGGATCTGTCAAGTGTCAAATCTGTCAGAAGATAAGTGCGACGTCATGTCACACTTTTGCCGGGATCCCGAACTGCGGCAGCGCAGTCCGACTTTGCCCATGTCTGGAGCACAGTCCGGTTTCGCCCAAGGTTCGTAGCACAGTTGGGCACAGGCGTGAAATCTGGGTTTATTTTTCTAACAAGCGCTTCGGCGCAAAGTCTTTACGAAACACCTTGGGAAAATGATTCGGAGCGAAAGACAAATCGACAGCCCCCGAAAGATGCCTCGCTGCGAAGCATAATCAACACGCCCTCCAAAATTACTTCGCCGCGAAGTAGATTATTTTTGCCCTCCGAAGTGAAATTTAGCCGAAGCAAAAATCAAGCACGGGAATCGACGCATTAAATTCCCAAGCATGCGAGTAGCTAGGGTTGTCCGGCAGTTGGTCGAAAAGCCACTTCGGCATTTAATTCTGTCAGCGGGTTGGTGAGTTTTATCCCGCCCTTTGTCCTCATTCCCCGCCTATAAATACCGGGGCCATTTTGTCATTTAGAAGCATGAGGAAGAGCGTAGAGAAGAGAGGAGCAGAGCAGCAGAACGGGTGAAGCACCAGCAGCCATTACCCGGAGAGTGGAGCAGCAGTCTCCCATCCAAGTCTTGAGTTTATCCTGCAAAGACATTTCGTCTTGCAAAAGTTTGTAATCGCTTCAGAAGGAAGCTATTGTAACCCGGGATTATAAGTTAATACATAAATATTTATTCTGCATATTTGGTCGCTGTGCAAGTGTTTTATCTGCAAATATTCCAGAGCTAGGGTTTGGCCCGAAGTTGGAAAACACCCGTTCGATCCAGAAAAGGAGTCGGGTTTTGTTGTTTGTGCCGAAGCACATTGCGGGTCTTAGTTTCGCTGAAATTGCCGCGCGCTGCCGAACTTCGCAGCTTTCCCCCGAAGCATTTTTACTTCGGTTGATAGTCCCCCGAAGTACATACTTCGGGAGTAATTTTCCCCGAAGCATTTTAGTTCGGGAGAATTCCCGTCGAACCTCCTCCCGAAGCTCCCAACTTTTCGAAGTAGAAATACTTTGGGAGTTTTCCCCCCGAAGTAGATACTTCGGGAGTTTTACCTCCGAGACTCTTTCTCGCCGAGAAGAAATTTCCGAAGCAATTTTGACGCGATTTAAATCGTCGAAGTTCCTCCCGAAGTAAATTAAATCGTCGAAGCGTTTTCCAGCGACGCGATTTATCTGGAATTTGTTTTAATTCCTTCAAATTGGTATCAGAGCCGTGTTGCCGTGACACGGAGATAGAAGCATGGCTTCCGAGAGAAACTCGCTGCAGTTGCAGATCCCGCGATTTAACGGCAAGAACTACGATTACTGGAGCATCCAGATGAAGATCCTCTTCGGGTCTCAGGATATTTGGGACTTGGTCTAGAATGGATACCCGGAGCCGGTAGATGCAACAGCATAGCCGCCCTCTCCCAAGCCGACAAAGATCTTCTGAAGGAGAATCGGAAGAAAGATCAGAAAGCCCTGTTTTATATCATGCAAGCGGTTGAGGAGACCATCTTCCCGCGAATCGCATCAGCCACCAAGGCAAAGCAGGCCTGGGAAATTCTGGCAAGTTCGTACCAGGGCACCAACAAAGTCAAGTTGGTAAAATTGCAGATGCTCAGAAGGCAGTTCGAGAACCTGCAGATGAGCGAGTCAGAGTCAATGAGCGACTTCTTCACCCGAACGACAGATGTCATCAACCAGATGCGGTTGAATGGTGAAATTGTGCAGAATCAAAGGATCGTGGAGAAAATTCTGCGAAGTCTGCCAGCGAAGTTCGACTCTGTGGTAATCGCAATTGAGGAGTCAAGGGATTTGACAATCCTCTCGGTGGACGAACTCATGGGTTCCCTGTAGACACATGAGCAGAGGCTGAGCCGCTCAACTCAGTCCTCTTTGGAGCAAGCCTTCAAAGCACAAGTCTCAGTCCGAGACAACGGCAGACAAGACTCCCACCACAACGCTTCTAGTTCTCAAGGAGGAAGAGGCAGAAGCAGACGTGGGAGAAGTAACAAGCAAGGAGGGAGGTCAAACCCTCATGACAACGAGCCCAGTTGCAACTTTCATCAAGCATGGAGGAAGAGGCACTCGGCAAAAATCAGCAAGGAAGCTCTCACAGTAAGGACATGTCAAAGGTCCAATGCTACTACTGCAATAAGTTCGGCCATTATGCCTCACAGTGCAGAAAGAAAATGGCGAACGAGAATCAACAACAAGCCCATTATACGGAGGAAACCAAAAATGCGGCAGGAGGAAATATGTTGCTGACTTGCAGTGTTGAGGAGGAGAGCAAGAAGAACATTTGGTATCTTGACAATGGGTGCAGCAACCACATGACTGGGAACAGGGAGATGTTCTCACAGTTGGATGAAACAATCCAATCTGAAGTCAAGATGGGGAACAATAGCAAGGTTCCCGTGATGGGGAAAGGCAAAATCTCCATCCGCACCCGGCACGGTGAAAGAAAAACAATTCAGAATGTTTATTATGTGCCTGGGTTGAAGCACAATCTATTGAGTGTTGGACAACTTGTGCAAAATGGACACACTGTTCAGTTCAAAGACGGTGTTTGTTCAATCAAAGACAAAGTGCATGGACAAATCGCAACCGTGTCCATGACGAAAAACAAGATGTTTCCACTGCAGATTCAGAATGAATTAGTGATGTCTCTGAGTGCAGTTGTGAAGGATGCTACCTGGCTGTGGCATCTCAGATTCGGTCACCTGAGCTTCAGTGGCCTGAACTTGCTGCACAGAAAGCAGATGGTGAAGGGTTTACCCCTCATTGAGCAACCGAACCAAGTTTGTGAAGGTTGCCTTGTCGGCAAGCAGCACAGGGACGCATTCCCTGTAGGACAGTCTTGGAGAGCATCACGGCCATTGGAGCTGGTGCACTCAGACATTTGTGGTCCCATGCAGACCACCTCATATGCCGGCAACAAATTATTCCTGACTTTCATTGATGACTTCAGCCGGAAGACCTGGATTTATCCCATCAAGTTGAAGTCAGAGGCATTTGGAAAGTTCAAGGAGTTCAAGGCTCTGGTTGAGAAACAGAGCGGGTATTTTGTCAAGACTCTCAGAACTGATGGAGGTGGAGAATACATCTCCAACGAATTCCACAACTTCTGCAAGCAACATGGAATTCGCAGGCAGTTCACTACCAGATACACACCGCAACAGAATGGTGTAGCTGAGAGGAAGAACAGAACAATCATGGAGATGGCACGGAGCATGTTGAAGGCAAAAAGTTTGCCACATGAGTTCTGGGCAGAAGCTGTAAGTTGTGCAGTTTATCTGCTGAACCGATGTCCCACCAAGAGTGTGAGAGACAAAATTCCGGAGGAAGCCTGGAGCAATCTAAAGCCAAGTGTGGCTCATTTGCGAGTTTTCGGGTGCATAGCATATGCACATGTTCCAGATGAGAAAAGGCAGAAGCTGGATGACAAAGCTGAAAGATGCATCTTCACAGGATACAGCGAACCAGAGAAAGGCGTACAAGTTGTACAATCCTGTGACAAAGAAACTTGTCATCAACCGAGATGTGAAGTTCCTGGAGGATGAAGCCTGGAACTAGAAATCAGAGACTGGTCAGCCTGAACCAGCAGTTGCTGAACCTGTAAACTTGGAGGAAGACAGTGTGCAGCCACCTGTGCCTTCAAGCAGCAATAGTGGTGCCAGCAGCAGCACAACCACATCATCCCGATCACCTTCACTTGCAAGCAGAATTCAAAATCTGAGAACACCCGCGAAGACTCGGAGCTTGCAAGATATTTATGAGGTAACCCGTAATCAGATGGATGAAGAATATTCTGACTTTGCCCTATTTACGGAGTGTGATCCAATGGAGTTTGAAGAGGCAAGTCAGAATCGCACATGGGTGAATGCGATGGATGAGGAGATAGCAACCATTGAGAAGAATGAGACATGGCAACTGACAGATCTTCCAATAGGAAAGAAGACCATTGGGGTCAAGTGGGTGTATAAGACGAAGTTCAACGCCCAAGGAGAAGTTGACAGGCATAAGGCCAGATTAGTGGCGAAAGGCTACAAGCAGAAGTCAGGAGTTGACTATCATGAGGTGTACGCACCTGTAGCCCGACTTGACACAATCAGAATGATTCTTGGGACTAGCAGCTCAAAAGGGATGGAGCGTGTACCGTATGGATGTCAAGTCTGCCTTCCCGAATAGAGTGTTGGAAGAAGAGGTCTACATAGACCAGCCACCCGGTTATGAAGTACAAGGACAAGAAGACAAGGTCCTGAAGTCGAAGAAGGCCCCGTATGGGTTGAAGCAAGCACCCCGGGCATGGTACAACCGTATTGACGGCTATTTTCAGGAGAATGGGTTTCAAAAATGCCCATATGAGCACTCCTCGTACCTGAAGACAAACGCAGAGGGTGAGATGATAATCGTCTGCTTGTACGTGGACGATCTGATATATACTGGCAATAGCAGCAACCTATTTGCACAGTTCAGAACAGCCATGAAGTCCGAGTTTGAAATGACAGACATGGGGCTGATGAAATATTTTCTTGGTATTGAAGTTGACCAATCAGCAGATGGCATCTTCATTTCTCAGGGCAAGTATGCAAAGGATGTCCTGAAGCGTTTTAAGATGGAGGACAGCAAGCCTGCCATCACTCCGGCAGCCACTGGCGTCAAGCTGAGCAAGACTGACAACAACAGAAGTGTTGACCCAACTCTCTATAAAAGTTTAGTTGGAAGCCTGATGTACTTGACTGCAACCAGGCCAGATTTGATGTACGCCGTGAGTTTAATCAGTCGGTTCATGGAGTCGCCCAAAGACACTCACTGGCAAGCAGGCAAGAGAATCCTGCGATATGTCAATGGCACAAGGAACCATGGACTCCACTATGCCAAAAAGGACCAGCTGGAGTTAATTGGCTACACCGACAGCGATTGGGCTGGTAGCGTAGATGACAGGAAGAGCACTTCGGGATATGCCTTCCATTTTGGATCCGGAGTTGTCTCTTGGTCCTCGAAGAAGCAGCCAATTGTGGCTCTATCTACAACAGAGGCAGAGTATGTTGCCGCCACCTCAGCAGCCCGCCAGCAGTCCGTCGAGAAGAGTTCTCGAGTGAACTACAACATCCACCCGAAGCAGCAACAACAATATTTTGTGACAATAACTCTGCCATCGCGCTCTCGAAGGACCCAGTCTTCCATGGCCGGACGAAGCACATTGACATCCGGTATCATTTCATCAGAGAGCTGGTGAAATTCGACGAAGTACAGTTGCAGTTCTGTAGGTCGAAGGAGCAACTGGCTGACATCTTCACAAAGCCCTTGAAGGAGGAGGACTTCGCCAGATTGCGAGATATGTTGGGCGTCAGAGAATGTGTGAAGTTTGGTTTAAAGGAGGGTGTTGGAAATATTAAACCAAACATCACGCCCAAAAGCGCTTCGACGCAAAGTCTTTCCGAAACACCTTCGGAAAATGATTCGACGCGAAAGACAAATCGGCAGCCCCCAAAGATGCCTCCCGAAGCAAATGACTCCCTCGAAAGCACTTCGCCGCGAAGTAGATTCAATTTGCCCCCTCGAAGCGAAAATCAGCCGAAGCAAAAATCAAGCACGGGAATCGATGCATTAAATTCCCAAGCGTGCGAGTAGCTAGGGTTGTCCGGCAGTTGATCGAAAAGCCACTTCGGCATTTAATTTTGTCAGCGGGTTGGTGAGTTTATCCCCCCTTTTGTCCTCATCCCCCGCCTATAAATACCGGGGCCATTTTGTCATTTAGAAGGATGAGGAAAGCGTAGAGAAGAGTGGAGCAGAGAGCAGCAGAAGGTGGAGCACCAAGAGCCATTACCCGGAGAGTGGAGCAGCAAGTCTCCCATCCAAGTCTTGAGTTTATCCCGCGGAAACTTTCGACTTGCAAAAGATTGTAATTGCTTCAGAAGGAAGCTATTGTAACCCGGGATTATAAGTTAATACATAAATATTTATTCTGGATATTTGGTCGTTGTGCAAGTGTTTTATCTGCAAATATTCCAGAGCTAGGGTTTGGCCCGAAGTTGGAAAACACCCGTTCGATCCAGAAAAGGAGTCGGGTTTTGTTGTTTGTGCCGAAGCACATTGCGGGTCTTAGTTTGGCTGTTATTGCCCAGCACTGCCGAACTTCGCAGCTTTCCCCCGAAGCATTTTTACTTCGGTTGATAGTCCCCCGAAGTACATACTTCGGGAGTAATTTTCCCGAAGCATTTTAGTTCGGGAGAATTCCCGCCGAACCTCCTCCCGAAGCTCCCAACTTTCCGAAGTAGAAATACTTCGGAGTTTTCCCCGAAGTAGATACTTCGGGAGTTTTACCTCCGAGACTCTTTCTCGCCGAGAAGAAATTGCCGAAGCAATTTTGACGCGATTTAAATCGCCGAAGTTCCTCCCGAAGTAAATTAAATCGCCGAAGCGTTTTCCAGCGACGCGATTTATCTGGAATTTGTTTTAATTCCTTCAAGAAGTTCTTATAAATACTCTAATAATTCATACAACTCCAGATTAAGGAGGGTTCTCTTTCTTTATCTAGAGACTAATTATTTGACTTAGTTGTCATAAAGATGCTCTATAGGCGTATTTCCTGGTAGCTCAACTTTTAAAACCTTTCTTCTTTCTTCAGAACTTTTAGATGAAATTTGGCATGGCTGGGTATATGGGTCGTCTGGGCATTTCTTCTTCGTCGACGACCAACAACATGATAATGATGCCATTACAGGATCAGATGGCTTGGACTAAATGTAATGCATGCTATACGAATGCAGTGGTTATTCATACTCTTTTCTTTTCATAAAGCATTTGAAAGACAGAATACAAACATGGGTTTTCTACCAATACAACAATGCATCATGCAATCATGGAGTTCCTTTCCACCCTATCCAATTTTTCATTATTTGCAATTAACGCATGTCACATGAGGTTGTATTATCCTTCATCCATCGTCATGCAATTGAAAACAACATTTTATTGTTAAAAATATTAATCCTGACCTCCATCTCGCTATCACTCAAAACAAGCACCATAGACGGGAAAAACTCATTTGCGATGGTGCTCTTGGGAATCACTCGACACCGCCAATACTGGAGTGATTTGATGCCTGACAGCTCGGACCACCGCAAATCTAATCGCCACATTTTGTCAAGCGTGCTCAATTAATACTGGTAGTTGCAGTTCGACGATTGATCAGAAACCCTACTTCGACGGTCAGAAACCCTAGTTCAGAGCATGTCAGAGGATAAGCTTGTCAGAGGACAAGCCTTGGTAGAGCGGGTTTTGGAAAAGAAGATCGGGGTAGATCAAAGCAGTGTAGGTTTGGGCAAAGCCGAAGAAGCGAGAAGTGAAGAGGAGCAGATTGGAGCAGAAAGAAGCAGTACCGAACAACAGTTTCGGAGCATCCTATTTTTGTGTTTATCCTGCACTTGTGCAGATGTGTGTAATCCTTCAATAGGAGGATGAATTATATCTCTGACTGTTATTATTAATATTAAAAATGACATACATTTCATGTCACTAAGTTTAGATTCATATTATTTGAAATCCTTTTATTTCTCAATCTTGTCAGAGATCACTTACTTTGTCTTTGTCACCAGAAAACCACTTCTTGCCCCTTATCGCTCCACTAGGTGAGAGATCTATCACTGGCCCATTCTCGGCTACAATTTTGAGCAACTTCATATCGCTCCACTGGCTCAAAGTCTCCCTTTGTCCCTCAAGGTTTGAGCGATCTCCGTAAATCTTTCACTTTATAAATTTAGTGAGGGCGTTCAAAATTTATTTTTCTGTTTATCTTTTGTCTTTTTCTCTGAAGTCAATCTCGCTCTCGCTATCATAAAATATTGACTCGACCTCTTCATTATTCTGCCTTGCGACAATGATCTTGGGCGGGTCATTTCTCCTTTCCCCGTGGTCACCAAATATTAATGCACCCCCATCATCACTCTGCCTTGCGATAGCGATCCGTGATAGGGGTTATTTTTTGCTCTTTTTCCTACCGTCACTCAAATATTGAGCGACAGTGATTCGTAATGGGCATCGCATTTAAAACTACAAAATTGGTATAAGAGTAGACTTGTCATCCTGTAGAGGTTGAAGCATGGCTTCTGGTAGCAACAACTTACAGTTGCAGATCCCGTGCTTCAATGACAAGAACTACGACTACTGGAGCATCCAGATGAAGATCCTGTTTGGATCTCAGGAGCTGTGGGACTTGGTCGAGAATGGCTACCCAAAACCGGCAGATGCAGCAGCACTGGCCGCCCTCTCCCAAGCAGACAAGGACCTGTTGAAGGAGAACACGAAGAAGGACCAGAAGGCCCTGTTCTACATCATGCAAGCGGTCGAGGAGACCATCTTCCCATGGATCGCATCAGCCACCAAGGCAAAGCAGGCCTAGGAGATTTTGGCCAGTTCGTATCAGGGCACCAACAAGGTGAAGTTGGTGAAGCTATAGATGCTAAGGAGGGAGTTCGAGAACCTGCAGATGAATGAGACAAAGTCCATGGGTGACTTCTTCACCCGGACGATAGACATCATCAACCAGATGCGGTTGAATGGAGAAATCATGCAGAGCTAGAGAATCATGGAGAAGATTCTCAGAAGCCTGCCTACTAAATTTGACTCGATTGTGATAGCAATAGAGGAGTCGAGGGATCTGACAACCCTCTCGATAGACGAGCTCATGGGTTCCTTGTAGACACATGAGCAGAGGCTGAGCCGCTCATCTCAATCCTCTCTAGAGCAGGCATTCAAGGTGCAAGTCTCATTTCGAGACAGTGGCAGACAAGATTCCCACCAAGGCGCCTCTAGTTCTCAAGGAGGAAGAGGCAGAGGTAGGCATGGGAAAGGAAACAAGCAAGGAGGAAGGTCAAACCCTAATGAGGGAGAGACCAACTACAACTTCCATCAGCAAGGAGGAAGAGGTGGTGCAAAAAACCAGCAAGGTGGATCTGGTCAGAAGAAGGACAAATCAAAGGTCCAATGTTACTATTGCAAGAAATTTAGCCATTACATCTCCGAGTGCAGAAAAAGGATGGCCAAGGAGAACCAACAACAAGCCCACTACACAGATGAAGCCGAAAATAGTGCAGGTGGGAACGTGTTGCTGACTTGCAATATTGAGGAGGAGAGCCAGAAGAACATCTGGTATCTCGACAGTGGGTGCAGCAACCATATGATGGGGAACAAGGAGATGTTCTCACAACTGGATGAAATAGTCCAGTCCGAGGTCAATATGGGGAACAACAACAAGGTTCCCATGATGGGGAAAGGAAAAATCCTCATCCGCACCAGGCACGATGAAAGGAAGCAGATCTATGATGTCTACTATGTGCCTGGTCTGAAGCACAACCTGTTGAGTGTTGGACAACTCGTGCAGAAGGGGCACACTGTCCAGTTCAAAGATGGAGTATGCACCATCAGAGACAAAGAGCATGGGCAGATTGCAATAGTGTCCATGATGAAGAATAAGATGTTTCCACTGTAGATTCAGAATGAATCTTTGATGTCTCTGAGTGCAGTTGTGAAGGATGCTACCTGGTTGTGGCATCTCAGATTCGGTCACCTGAGTTTCAGTGGCCTGAATCTGCTGCACAAGAAGCAGATGGTGAAGGGTTTACCCCTTATTGAGCAGCAAAATCAAGTTTGTGAGGGTTGCTTAGTCGAAAAACAACACAGGGATTCATTCCCTTTCGGGAAGTCTTGGAGAGCATCACAGCCATTGGAGCTGGTGCACTCAGACATTTGTGGTCCGATGCAGACCAACACGTTTATCGACAACAAATACTTCCTGACATTCATTGATGACTTCAGCCGAAAGACATGGGTATATCCCATCAAGCAAAAATTAGAAGGCTTTCGACAAGTTCAAGGAGTTCAAGGCTCTGGTGGAGAAACAGAGTGGCTACCAGGTGAAAACCCTCAAGACGGATGGTGGAGGTGAATACATCTCCAATGAATTCCAAAAATTTTGCAAGCAACATGGAATTCGAAGGCAGCTCACTGCTAGATACACACCGCAACAGAACGGTGTAGCTGAGAGGAAGAACAGAACCATCATGGAGATGGCACGTAGCATGATGAAGGTGAAGGGATTACCACATGAGTTCTGGGTAGAGGCTGTAACCTGTGTAGTCTATCTGCTGAACAGATGTCCCACCAAAAGCATGAAGGACAAAATCCCTCAGGAGGCCTGGAGCGATCAGAAGCCAAGTGTGGCTCATTTGCGTGTGTTTGGGTGCATTGCATATGCACATGTTCCAGAAGAGAAGAGGTAGAAGTTGGATGATAGAGCGGAGAAGTGTATCTTCATAGGGTACAATGAGCAGGCGAAGGCATATCAGGTTGTATAATCCTGTGACGAAGAAGCTCATCATCAGCCACGATGTGAAGTTCCTGGAAGATGAAGCCTAGAACTGGAAGTCGAAGACTGGCCAGCCTAAGCCAGCAGTTGTTGAATCTATTGACTTGGAGGAGAGCAATGTATTAGCCACCTATAGCCTCAAGCAGCAATAGTGGTGCCAGTAGCAGCACAACCTCACCATCTCGGTCGCCTCCACTTGCAAGCAGGATCCCAAACTTGAGGACACCCACGAAGATGAGGAGCTTGCAAGACATCTACGAGGCAACCCGAAATCATGAAGATGAGGAACATTCTGACTTTGCATTCTTTACTGAGTGTGATCCAGTTGAGTTTGAAGAGGCAAGTCAGAATCAGAAGTGGGTGAAGGCGATGGATGAGGAGATAGAAGCCATTGAGAAGAATGATACATGGCAACTAGCAGATCTTCCAGTAGGGAAGAAGACCATTGGGGTCAAGTGGGTGTATAAAACGAAGTTCAATGCCCAAGGAGAAGTTGATCGGCATAAGGCCAGATTGGTGGCGAAGGGCTACAAGCAGAAGTCAGGCATTGACTATCATGAGGTGTATGCGCCTGTAGCCCGACTTGACATAGTCAGGATGATCCTGGCACTGGCAGCTCAGAAGGGCTGGAGTGTTTACCAGATGGACGTCAAGTCAACCTTCCTCAACGGTGTTTTGGAGGAGGAGGTCTACATAGACCAACCACCAGGTTACGAGATTGAAGGACAAGAGGGCAAGGTCCTAAAGCTGAAGAAGGACCTGTATGGGTTGAAGCAGGCACCCAGGGCATGGTACAGCCGGATTGATGGCTATTTTTAGGAGAATGGGTTTGTCAAATGCCCATATGAGCACACCCTGTACCTGAAGATAAATGAAGCAGGGGAGCTGATAATCATCTGCTTGTATGTGGATGATCTGATTTACACTGGCAACAATAATGCACTGTTTGACCAGTTTCGAACAACCATGAAGAAGGAGTTCGAGATGACGGACTTAGGGCTGATGAAGTATTTTCTCGGCATCGAAGTTGACCAATCAATAGATGGCATCTTCATTTCTCAGGGCAAGTATGCGAAGGATGTCCTAAAGTGGTTCAAGATGGAGGACAACAAACCTGCCATCACACCTGTTGCCATAGGTTTGAAGCTGAGCAAGTTGGACTCTAGGAGAAATGTTGATCCAACTCTGTTCAAGCGGCTAGTTGGTAGTCTGATGTATTTGACTGCAACTCGACCAGATCTGATGTTTGGAGTCAGCTTGATCAGTCGATTTATGGAGACTCCGAAGGACACGCATTGGCAAGTAGGCAAGCGGATCTTGCGCTATGTCAATGGGACGCGGAACCATGGCATATTCTATGCTAGACAAGACCAGCTGGAACTGGTGGGCTACATAGATAGTGACTGGGCTGGCAGCACTGATGATCGAAAGAGCACTTTCGGGTATGCATTCCATCTCGGATCGGGAGTAGTGTCATGGGCATCCAAGAAGCAACCGATCATTGCATTGTCCACTGTTGAAGTAGAGTATGTCACCGCCACGTCAGCCGCATGCCAGGCAGTTTGGCTATGAAGGGTTTTGGGTGAACTGAACCATCCACCGGAAGGCGCGACAATAGTATTTTGTGACAACAATTCTGCCATAGCACTATCGAAGGATCCAGTGTTCCATGGGCGGATGAAGCACATCGACATTCGGTATCACTTCATCAGAGAGCTGGTGAAGTCGGGTGAAGTTCAGCTATAGTTTTGCAGATCCAAGGAGCAGGTAGCTGATATTTTCACGAAGCCTTTGAAGGAGGAGGACTTCAGCAGATTGCGTGAGCAGTTGGGAGTCAAAGTGCTTGTGAAATCAGGTTTAAAGGAGGGTGTTAGAAATATTAAACCTGACCCCCATCTCGCTATCACTCAAAACAAGCACCAAAGACAAAAAAACTCATTTGCGATGACAATATCGGGAATCACCCGACATCGCCAAGACTAGAGTGATTTTATGCCTGAAAGCTTAGATCACCGCAAATACGATTACCATATTTTTTCAAGCGTGCTCAATTAATATCGGTAGTTGCAGTTCGATGATTGGTTAGAAACCCTACTTTAGCATGCAAAAACCCTAGTTCAGAGCATGTTAGAGGATAATCTTGTCAGAGGACAAGCCTTATCCTCCCTTCCACCAGGCTATATAAGGTAGAGCAAATTTTTAGAAAATAAAATCAGGGTAGATCAAAGCAGTGCACAACAATGTAGGTTTGGGAAAAGTCGAAGAAGCGAGAAGTGAAAAGGAGCAAAGTGGAGCAGGAAGAAGCAATATCGAATAACAATTTTGAAGCATCCTATTTTTGTGTTTATCCTACACTTGGGCAGATGTGTGTAATACCTCAATAGGAGGATGAATTATATCTCTGGATGTTATTATTAATATTAAACACGACATACATTTCGTGTCACTAAGTTTAGATTCATAGTGTTTGAAATCCTTTTATTGTTCAATCTTGTCAAAGATCACTTACTTTGTCTTTGTCGCCAACAAACCACTTCTTGCCCCTTATCGCTCCACTAGGTGAGAGATCTATCACTGGCCCATTCTCTGTAGCGATTTCAAGAAACTTCATATCGCTCCATTGGCTCAAAGTCTCTCTTTGTCCCTCATGGTTTGAGTGATCTCTGTAAATATTTCACTTTATCAATTTAGTGAGGGCATTCAAAATTTGTTTGTCTTTTTATATTTTGTTTTTTTCTCTGAAGTCAGTCTCATTCTCGTTGTTTCAAAATATTGACTCAGCCTTTTCATTATTCTTCCTTGCAACAACGATCTTGGGCAGGTCATTTCTCCTTTCCTTATGGTCGCCAAATATCAATGCACCCCCGTCATCGTTCTGCCTTATGATAGCGATCCATAGAGGGGGTCATTTTTGTTCTTTTTCCTACTGTGGATCAAATCTTGAGCGACTCCCACTGTCACTCATGAGTGACAACGATCTGCGGTGGGCGTCGCATTTAAAACTACACTTATCTACATATAGCCGATCAACACCTGATTCCAAGATAAGTATGAAAATTTCAACATTTTAGATGCAACAATAAAAAATATGGAAATCTAACATCAATTTTTTGTTTCAAGAGTCCAGTTCCCTTCAACGTTGTAGTCCAAACCACCCAAGCATGCAAAGTGAAAAATGTAAAAAGCCTTTTTTTCCTAACACAAGATCAATAACTCTGTGTAAAATAAAACAAAATACAATATGCTAAAACTACCCTCCACACCCGACTTCCTTTATTTTCGCTGAAGAGAACATGGAGGAAGTTAAGAATAATCATGAAGGGTTGCACGCAATTGTCCAATTCACAATCTTCACCATATTTCATTATGTCCATTGAAGTAAAAATATTATTATTTATATTTTCATTTTTATATTATTTAATTTTTTATCTTAATTTTTAATTTATTAATTATATTATTTTATAAATTCCAAAAAAATATTAAACAATTTCTAATTCACCAAAAATGGTTCCCATGTCTTTGGCACTTTCATTGCCATCAAAAATTTAGATATTCAACTATTCAAAGGTAAAAAATATATATCATACAATCCAAGACATTCACACAATGCAAGTCAAACATTTTGTATGCTTATATATTGAGTGATATTTCACACTACCATCATATTCCATTTACCTTTTATGACCAACCTTTTTTTGCTCGTCATAGAAGTTTTCCTGGTCCTGCAAGCACAATGGCCATCAGTAGTACCACATTCTAGAAATAGAAAGCAAGTATAATTCATCAATTCATCTATAAACAATAGTTGTTCTAGGAGGGTTGTTACAGGAGGGATATATGCATTGAAGCTCTTAACAATTCCTTAGACAAAATAAATTTGAATATGGATGACGATGATGAAATTTGGTTCATGTCGATGAGGCTATCATCAATAGGAATTATTTTTGCTAAATCATATGGATTATGGAGGGGACCCAACAAGTCAACAAAAATCATGTTTACTTTATGGAAATGTGGTGATTGTGATGTGGAGGGTGGTTTCTCTCATTCTTGCTCTTGAGGGAGCAACTATCACAATGATACACAAAAAAAGAAATGTACAAATAAAGTATAAACAAATTTTTTATTAAGAATTACTAAAAGCACGAGGATACAGAAACAAAAAGGGAAAGAGCTCCAAGTACGATGCAAAAGCGGAACTAAACTTAACGCTAAATCCTACAAATTGAAAATGCATGAAATGGAGAAAGCATGAACGAATTGAAACGCAAACGAAAAGCCAATGTGGAAAACAACCCTTTATTTTATTGATAAATTTTGGAATTCGGTTACAATTCGCCTCCTCCCTTTTTAGGGGTGAGGAGCATTAAATTTGTTTCCTTGTTACATCCATGGATGCCATTCCTTCTTTCGCGTGCCCACATGTAAGATGGGTGGACCAAAACATCGTCGCCACTTGCGTTGATGAGTCTTGACTCCTTACTTCTCCTCTAACATCTAGATACTGCACTCAAGGAAATGAGAAACGGTTAGTAGCACCTGCGGATGAGGTGAAACATGCAATCCCCAAGCCTTCGGTTAATGCATGCAATATATAAATAAAACGATGACTAACATGTATCCAAATAATCTAAAAAATTGACAGGGGCATTAAGACCTCACCAAGAAGACACTACAAGTGGAACAGTCAGTAAATTCCTCACCGATTTGATTTCGCTCTGGGCCGGGACAAATTTACCTACAACAAAATGCCAGAGAGCACTGCTCAAAATGTCACATATAGATAGCTCCAAATCTCCTAAAAAAGTGGTGGTTAGCTAATTGGGGGTATTTTGGGATGACCCAGATGGTCATATTTCTCCAATTTGGCCTCTAACACCCATATTTTGATGATGCCATCTGCAAGTTAGTAAAGGCGAAGAAATGATAAAACATGATAAAAATTGATCAAAACGATATGAAATCAAAATTGCAAACTATCTAAGCAGCATAAATATCAAATACAAACAAAATGAAAATTACAGAGAGAGAAATCGACCACAGATTCCTAATTGTTCTTAAAAGGGACGATTAGACCTGCAGTAGTGCGGGGGTGCCTGGGCAGGCCGCCCGTCGTTTGGGGCTTGATTTCAGCACCAATCCACTCGAGATGAGTCCAAAATATCTTGTAAAGTGTTGTAAAAAAATTGGGTGGTATACTGTGGTCAAATTTTGGGTTTTGGGCTCAAGATTCATCCTTCCAATGGTCACCCAATGACCTCCTCTCTAAAAGAGATCACGGATGTGAAAAGCACAAATCAACTAGGGGCATATGGAGAAGTAAAATGGTAGCAATTCGTTGCTCAAAATGCTCCTTATCTGTATATTTTGGGGTTAGAAGACTCACCAT
Source organism: Wollemia nobilis (assembly GCA_028583015.1). NCBI lineage: Eukaryota > Viridiplantae > Streptophyta > Pinopsida > Araucariales > Araucariaceae > Wollemia > Wollemia nobilis. The sequence goes on from JAQPPZ010003743.1 coordinate 74,321, forward strand.
TTTATAGACCTGGAGGTCTCTTGAATTGGGCATGCAGAGGTGCCACATGGCAATCATGCCTTCCCAGGGGGAGGGATATTCCTCCATGATTAGGGACCTCATGACTGCCCTTGCAACTACCTCTAACACTCAAAAATGCTCACCCACACTCCCATGTGATGAAGGAAGCGTTAAGTGGCGGATCTGAGCTGCCATTTGTCAAGATTTGGCTTTTTTCCCATCAAACCTGCAATTTGCCCCACCCTGGAGCGAATACCGGTATTCGTCCCTGGGTAGGGTGAATCCAGCTTGAAATCATCCCTGGGTGAAATGAGTACTGAGCAAAGGGCCTGAAGGTGCCAAATTGACTCCTGACCTTCCAAAACTATTGTGAGAGTGGTTAGGACCACTGTTTGACCTCTAGGGGCTGCCCTTGGGGCTGTGTGTGCCAATGCAATCAGTGTTTGCAGTCACGTAATTGGATTGGTGTTGTTTTGGTGTCTACATTTACTAGAACCTTGGTCTGCTTTTTAAAATGATTTACCCCGAGTGTACAGGGATATGATTACAATAAGCGGCTTTCTTTTTTAGGGTACAATGGATAAAAGGGGGAAATACCCCTTTCGCATAACAAAATAAATGTGGGTATCAATAATCTTCTTTTACTCTAATCAATATGTTGGATGGGCTTGGGTATCCTCATGGGCCATCCCTGCTCTACCAACTTTCAAATACTTGTCACCTGTACATAGATGTTTGTAAATAGAAAAGGGGTCAATAGCACATGAAGTGCCTCCACTGTGTGAGGCCTATTTTGATACAATTGAAAACTATGAAATACTTAGTTGAAATGCTTACAATGAAGTAAAAATTTGTGTAGAAGACATAATAATCAAGAAAAAATACCTTGCTATGTTTTACCTATCTAATTCGGGCATGAAATTATCTTCTCTACTCCTTTGCAAATGTAGGTTTGCATTTGGGGATCCGTAGGACTACGTTTGTGGTAGGTCAAATGCAGGGCTACATTTGTGCACCTATAGGTTTGCATTTGTGATTGTGTAAAAGCAAGTAAGTATTTGGAATTGAGTGACAAAAAGGCTCAGGATGACACTCCTTGACTTTGATGGCTTTGTATTTGAGAGTGCTCTTGTCCTGTTGGCATGATTTTGGTAGTGTGACGATGTATATTTAGTACTCCTTTGGTTGATGAAATGGTGGAGCCTTTATAGGCTTTTAGGAGATGATGAGGGTGAGGATAAGTGGGAAGCAAGTGTAACCAAGTGGTAGGGACTGGATAGCCACATATCTTGGGTAGTTAGAGTGTCACTTAGAGTGTCTCACTTAGGTGAAGTGGTGGTATGTGGGTAGGTGGAAGTGAAGTGAGGTGTGTGAGATGTGGCAAGAGGAGGAGTAGTTGTGATTAGGACACTTTTCAAGTGGATAGATAAGGAATCCTAAGGAGATTTTAGAGATTTTATAAAATATGGAAAATAGGTTAATGTGCAGAAAAATACACCTAAGTTAAAATATAGGTATATTATTATGCAGATTTGTGGGATGGATGAATTTTACAAGTGGTTAGGGTTTGGTATATATAGATTCATTCACTTGGTCTAGTTTACTCACTATTTCCTTTTTCCTTTCCTTAACATTCCTAAACTCATCATAATTATATATTTTATGTTTAGATTTAGTATAGCATAATATTCTAATAAAAAGTATACATCTTGGTACCAAACCTAGGCTTACCTTTCAATCCACCACTTTTGAATATGATCTCTAAACTTTGCATGTCTCAACCACATCGGCTAAAACCTAAAAGATACCGAAATTGGTTGAGATTTCCACACTTCAACCATAATTGGCTAGTGGTTAGAGCCAACATTATTTAAAGTCTTAGCTTTTGGAATTTTTTCATTCATCATAAATTCCTTAGAGACTAGAAGATTGTACAACCTTTCCAAAATATAAGCTTGACCTTCTCTTATGTTAGACCAAGATATCAAACCGTTATCTGATTTGACATCCAATAAATGAAGAGACGAAATGTAGTCAAGGATAAGGTCTAAGGTAGCATCCAACTTCCTATTTTCCCTAATATTTTCTTCCAAATATAAGATAGTATTTAAATCCCCACCTATTATCATTCCAACTTGTGGGAAGAGGTGAATAACATATTCAAGACTCCTTCACTGTAACCTATTCTCCTTCAAAATGGTAGAGAAATAAACATTAACAAGCAAAATTATTTGATTAGATTGTTTACTCCAAACTAAGACAACAAGAATACCTTGAGCTCCAACAAATTGAATAACATCCATCTCTTTTGGTTCTCACAAGCAAGCTATACCCCCAAAACTCCTTGGGAACCATGAGAGATTACTTTAGACCCTGGTCAAATTTTCTTACAAAAGACAAACATAACTTCAGTTGATCTTGGGATTCTTGGACAAAAATACTTGTGGATGATTATATTTAATAATTCTTGCTATTTCATTACATATTGAAGGAAAACCTTTCAGTCCCCTTATATTCCATGAGATGTACTTCATGAGGAAAATTATTTAAACATTTGAGGAATATCCCTCACTCTACCTATTGAAACAAAATTTTCTCCTTCTTTCTAAATCTGAACCACATTTGTTTTCCTTCCCATATTTCGGTTTGTATCCAACTTCATCATTTTTTTATTGAAAACCAACTTCATCCTTTTACTAGAGGTTTAAATAATTCTTGATGGCTCTAGATTTAAGTCTACTTCTGTTGATTGAGAATACAAGACTAAAGCTTGATTCATAGATCCCCAGGATCCTCCTTGAGAACTAAATACTTGTTTGACCTTCTCCTCCATTTTGTATTTTTGTTGGTGAGTTTTTCCTTGCTAAGGATAGATGTTAGAATTACTGTTAACCAAACAAATGGTTTTTTTCGAGGAGTCTTTTACTACTTTTGGATGGGGAATCTATGAGATATTTGAAAATTGAGTTTCTAAAATATATATCTCCATAGAATTATCCACGTATTCTAAATCATCTTCTATTCCAAGTTTGAAAACTTATTATCTTAAGAGGTTGTCTTATCTATAGGGTTTTTTTAGCAACATGAAATTCCTTCCAGCCTTGATCCTACTTTGTTTCCTCCAAAACTACATAAGTGACCGTATTCATGATAGATCCAACACTTGAGGGAAATATTTTCATAATCAACTTTTTCTCCAATGTTTCCTCTCTAAACTACAAAGTGATTTTTTTAGGTAGGGGATTATTGAAGTCTATAAGCACATAGATTCTAGCATAAATAATATGCTCAAATCACATTGTTCTATCTGTTGGCATCATGTAGGTGCCTAAAGTGTTATCGATTGTTGAGAAAACTATAGGATTCTAGAATTCAATCGATAAACCAAAAAGTTTGACCCATACAGGTCCCATCGAAGGCATTTCCTCTTCAACCTTAAATAAAGCATACCATGGTTTTATGAACAAATCAACTTGACTAGAAATCCAAGGACCACCTTGGAATGTTTGTTCTCTATTCTTTTTGTTAGCAAATAATGCCAAAAAATACCCATTAGGGTAATCAAAAATACTAAACTCACTCAAAGTTCACAATTTCTTCAAAGCTTGACTTTTAAAAGTAGGTAAGAATGGATGAAAGTCCAAGAATCAACACACCAACCCTTGCTGCTCCATTGCATAAATTCCATCCTGAATGTCAGATCATTGTAGATTAACAATTGGATATCCATTTGTCGTTTTCATTAAACCAGAGTCTGTTTTCCTAGGATCAATCCTTGGCATATGAAGAGGTTGATGCTCAAAACATCATTGGCCATTTAGAATTTTTGGAGTTGAGCATCCCTCATAACATCCTTGAAATTCAATCTACCCATAGTTTCACTTAGTCCCTTCCTTGCATCCTCCCTCCTTCCATCAACTGTATTTAAACCCTTTTGTTATAGAACCCTTCAAACCCTTTGCTATTGCAGAAAATCCTTTGTGCTCCACAAAGTTGTCAACAAAAGGGTTTCTATAAATAGAATTAATATTTTGAAACTACTTTTTTAAGAAGCTATATATGGATTATATTGGAACTATTGATATTAAAATAACAAAATCGACATTTATACAATATTTAATTTATAAAATATTTATTTAAGTTTAGATCATCCCCTACCCAACCACTCATTACCATGTTTGTTATTTATGCTAAGACCTTAGGATTCTTTAATGATATACCTAATACATTGGTCTGTGAAATAAGGATTCCATTAAATTAAATTGGAATATGACCATACTATAAGATTATATTAATTCATTTTGATAAGCTTTTCTAATGATGGGACAATTTCCTCGAAACCAAGTAAAAGTAGGATATATCAACAAAGATTACACATTAATCCCACACTTATAAGATCAATATATTCTCATTAAACTATCTTACTAGTTGCTTTATTAGTTGCTTTATTGAGAATGATACAATAATTTTGGCTTCCACGCATATGAATATCCAACACTGAAGATAACATCACCACTTCCTCTGACTTGGAGATATGTTGACAACTAAGCTTCCATATAGTAAGTGCAAGATATTTAAATATATATTACACTATCTCAACTAATTTTTTTATTTATAATGTTCTAATGTATAAGATCTCTTGTTTTACCTATTATAAGTTAAATGTCTATTAATAATTTAATTATTTATTTTTTTGATGTTAAAAAATATTGATATAACATTTTCTAACTACCTTAGAAACTTATAAAAACCAATTCTAAAATAATATTATAAATTATAATTTTTGTATTTTAAAATTTATATAAAATTGATTATAATTACTCGCCAATACAAACTTTTTAACTAATATAAAATTGATCTTAATACATTTAACGAATTAGTTCTAGTGTTAAATTTGTTAAGATAGGAAGTTTGACTCAAACTAACGTCTCCTTCCAAAACCAACACCATAGTTTAAGAGTATAATTGACTTGAAACAAAAGTAAAGTCACGAAGAACATTTAATTTACAGTTCCAACAAGAAAATAAAATATATTATAAAAAAAACTGCCACCAAATGTTTATTTATTTAATAATATATGGCTGTCGCCATCCGTTACAAACCAATGGAGTGCAGATCATATGTTCTATTTATATGATCCTTCAATTTCCTCCAACGTTTTCCCTTTGGTTTCAGGCACTAGCACGAGCACGAAAACAAATATGAAGCCATTTATTAATGCAAACGCCAAGAATGTTCCTGTCACAGAGAGATTCACTTGATATCAGTAGCCTAATGTTTAATTTTACTTAGAAAATCCTTCAGTTTGATATCGAATGTGATTACCTGCAGAGCTCCAGTCGAGAAGCAAATCAAATTTTTGAGGGACAAGCCAACGAGAGAACCAGTTACCCAAAGTTGCAATGCTACCACCTGTACCTCTCACATTAGCAGGAAGAATCTGCAGACACATAACAGCAACAACAGAGAACCGTCATACTTTCTCATATTATTTTCTGAACAATGGAATTGATTTAATCATTTAATGCTACTAGTAAATAAAACTCTTACTTCAGCCATGATAATCCATGGAACTGTTCCAATACCCACAACCGAAAAAACAACAAAATTCTGCCACAAACACATATAGTTGCACATCAAACATCAAAATAATGTGTATCTAGGTGTGATAACACCATTAAAAAGCGATAAATAAATTTTAAAAAATGGTTGTATAAATGTAATTTTTTTTTTTTAAATTTATATGGTGGAAAGGTAGTGGCCACAAATCTAGGTTGGATGTTAGGTTTCGTCGGGCTTTTATAATGGTTACATTATTTTGGGTTATATACCCTGAAGTCAAACCACGTTGTCTACCCTGAAGTCAAACCACCACACAAATACAAACGTTAAATCCAAAAACCTTAATATTTGAAACTTTACAAGTGATATAATTTATGTACCCACTGAGAGAATCTCCAGCTTACCAATATAAAAATCACGGCCAAAATATTGTACAACTGTTGGAGATTAGAAGATTCATGGAGATCGCTCTGCAAGATAAAACAATATATTATAAGATTATATGCATATAAGCCTACATGAATAACAACGCAAAGGCTACTAACAATCGAAATAAAAGATTTATCTAAGTTTTACCTTCAAAAACAACGCAAGACATACAATTGCAAGGCAGATGGTCGTTCCCCTGATGAAATCTTTCCCATTTAATACGGAAACGTTGCATTTTATATTAGTAAGCCTTATTCACAATTAAATGATTAATTTAACTGGTTTTATTGACAAGGAGATTTAAATTTAGTAAAATGATAAATACATATTGTTTAATACCATTATTTCCATGTAAAAGAGATTATTTAAACATTTTTGTAGCAAGCATATTTTCGCTCACCAAGAGTAAAGGACGTCTACCACTTTTGTCAACCAAAACTGCGCTGAGTGCAGCCATTATAATCTATACGATAACACTAAAATGTTATAACGTGCTTGATTAAAACGCTTTCAGAAAATCAATAAACAATTGTCTTTGTAATAAAGGAGTTATAGGATTAGAAATCAACCATTATAACAGCACTTCCAAGAGACACAGCATTTGCAGATGAGATTCCTGTTAGTATATTTTAGTTGGTACGCATCAGACAGAAGGCATTATAATGTTTTATAAATAAAAATTTGAAATTAAAGGTTAGAAGGGTTTGTTATATTCCCACCAATGGATTCAAAAATTGTTTTATTGTAGGCTAAAATACCACCACTCCCATTCAGTTGTTGTAACGCAAGTAATATTATTCCAATCTGCAAAACATGGAAATATTGAATATATAAGAGCTTTACTTCTCTAAAGTGGCAATTTATATTTACGTATATCTTAAATAAAAGAAATAGCAATCTTCTTGGTATTTGACTGGAGAAAATTTCAAAATATAAGTATTTTTTCGTGAATTACATTAAAATAAGTACGTTAAATGTAAATGAGTATATTATTTAAAACCTTGCATTAAAGTGAGAAAGAGAAATATATTTTTCTCTAATGGCTTAAAGGAGTAACTTGATGCGTCATGAAAAAATTAATCTGCCAAACTAAAGCTTACAGTTAATGGTATCGAATATCTTCTCTTGCAAAGATAAAACATTTTGATCTTAGATATATGTTTGCTGTTGTCAACATTTGTCTGAAAACAAAATTTATGTCATTATTACTATTATCCTTTTATTATAATTGAAATGAAAGATATCTAGAAATTAAGGTACATGTTTGCTGTTGTCAACAGTTGTCTGAAAACAAAATTTACCTTAGTAATAATATTATCTACTTATTATAATTGAAATAAAAGATACATAAAAATTGACGTTAAGATATTTAAACCACCTTAATATCAAAAACTTCTTCAGAGATAATGATGTTAGTATTTTTGTCGCATTTCACATCACGCATTAAATTGGCTGTTGACGTCGATAATGATGTTGTGACAGCTGTAAAATTAACCATAGACAACGATGTCGCTTATTTTTTTTGGGTTATCACTTTTAATAGTTCGTTTTTCCCGTACACCTTTTTATTGTAATACCTATCGTGTTAAAAAAATATAGACAATTAAATATTAAAAGTTACCTTTAATAACAACGCGAGATTGGTTTTATTTTATTTATTTTTTTTTTTTTTAGAGATAGGGAATCAGCAACAGTTCTTTTATTTTTATATATAATTAATTTTGATTTTTTTATTTTATTTTATAATTTTTTAAATTTTAAGAAAATAATAAACATTTAATTTAATTTGAGAATTTTTACAAGACTTTTAGTTAGGATGAGTACTTAGAAGGAATAAAATAAGAGTTTAGTGGTAAAGTGACATGACTATTAAGGATAAGAGAATTGGAAAGATTGATAAGGAATAATAGTGGTTGGCTAATTTGGACAGTTATATGTAAACATATGGTTTAGAAGATTTGGATATACAAATTTCCATTGTAAACAAATATGATTAGTTCTTTAGAATCAAGAAAGTTTTCTGAAAGTTAAAAATATTAAACAAATACTATTGCTGATTAAAGATGGAAGAAATCCTATCATAATTTATAAATAATCTTTACTCTAATAATATTTTTTCTAAAAAAAATTTAAAAATAATATATCAAAAAACATAAATTTAATCTATTAAATTCTTTAATATTAAATTTTATTTTAAGCTGGCTTCTTGAGTCTTTTTCGTCTTTAAATGTTTGCTTAAATCTGTGGGGGACCTTTTTTTATGCTCATTTTTAGCATGCGTACTTTTGTTGGCCTTGAATGTGCAACGCGGCCTACTTTTGCGTCTCACCCTCTATTCAAATACACAGAGTTACTGTTGTGTATTTGAGTGGACAGAAACAATTTATGGTACTATTTGTCCTCGTCACTCGCTATCCACATGAAAATAGTGATTCACACCGGAGGTCTAATTCTACAATAACAGCTAAGTAGTTTTGAAACTACCATATAGTCACTCTTCTGACTTTTTCCTGGCAATTTTAGTTGGTTATTAGTAGCTTTAGAAAGGGATATGGTGGTAGGTAGTATGTGTAGAAAGAGATAAGTTAATTGGTAGAGGTCAAATGCTTCTTGTTGGGTTGCACTGTTTGAATCCTCTGGGCTGTACCTCTTTGATTCCTGAAGGGTTAGAATCCTCTGGGCTGTACCTCTTTGATTCCTGAAGGGTTAGAATCCTCTGGGCTGTACCTCTTTGATTCCTGAAGGGTCAGAGTCTCATTGTCTTTATCCAACAGACAAAGAATTATAGAGGTTTCCAATGCACAGAAATTTTAAAAAATAAAAAAAATCTCAAAAGGAGCCTGCTGGGCTACACCTGTTTGATTTTTGAAGGGTCAGAGTCTAGTTACTCAACAAACTAAGAATTATAAAAGTTTCTTAAACACAAAAAAAACCTTCAAAATGAGTTGTCTTGGTTTAGGGAATAGTTGAGAGAGTTGTGTCAATTCTACTAGTTTGATAGTTGTAGATAAAATTATCCTAAAAAAAATTATATTATTTTTTATAAGTGAGCCATGTGAGATCTAGTCAATCCATTATTGTTGTATATAGCCACTACATCGCTTACCTTAGGATCCATGTTAGCCCAATATGACAATCCACATCGAGAAAGGGATATTTATTATATCATTAGAATATTAGTTAGCTATGAGACTCAATATACACCATTAGAAAAGCTTTATCTAGTAGTTGTCTTCACATCCCAAAAGTTGAGGTATTACATGCTTAATAAAAAATCTATGATATAGAAAGGGTTGATCTCTTATGTTATCTCATGCCAAAGACATGCCTTTGTGGATGAACCTCCAAATGGTCATCACCCTTAATGAATTTGACATTGATTTTGGAAGTTAAAAGTCATTAAAATAACAATTAATCGTAGATCAATCAGTTGTAGAACCCTTAGAAACTAAACACCCATTAGTTATAAGTTTTCTTTAAAAAAATTTCCTTTCCATAAATACAAAAGAACCTTATTCTTGGACCTTCTACTTTGACAATGTTCGATGTGTCAAAGGGGTAGGGGTACGGATTGTCCTAATCACTCCACAATGACAACTCATACCTTTATCATTTAAACTTCAATTTTCATGTACTAGCAACATGATGGAATATGAGCCTCTCATTTTAGGAATTAGGGATGCATTATCCCTATAAATAAAAACATGCATTATCTTTGGTGACTCCTATTTAGTAATCAACTAGATTGATGGAATTTAGTAGACTAAGTGTAGTGATTACTAGCACACTTAATGGAATAAATTTAATCTTGAATTTATCCACTGCATTTAATAGATTTTGGTCAACACTCTAGTGAAGGTATCAACCAAATTGCTTGTTGAAGTGCAAGAGTATTCACCTGGTGATTCCACTAAATAAGAAAACCCAAAAGTAACCACCAAGAAATATTAGTTTAGGATTTTGGTGAAAGTCTCAATATTTTGTCTTATTGACACATATTGAACCCTCACCTAGTGACTCCACTGAGAATAAAGGACCCAAAAGTATATGAGCAAAAGGCTTGCTACTAGGTCCTACATAAGACCAAATACACCAGCATTGGTGCCACCCTTGAACAAGATACCTAGAAGAAGAGCTCCACATCATAATATCGCTATGTAGCAAAATCAACCTCCAAAAAGGTATCCAATCTAGAATGATATGGGTTCCCTACAACCAATTATACCTACTAAGTGGTACATTTGCCTTCTCCCACACTCCAAAATTTGGGTCTATCTAATTAACCTTCTAGTGGATAGATTCATAGAGAAGGTAGTTGGTATCTCTCTCTTGGAGTAGTTGATGATCATCAAGAAAGCACCCATGAAGATAGTGGATGACTTTAATACTTGGTTTAATAGAACCTAGTACAAAATCCCAAAATAAGATCAAACCATCCCTGGGTATGGTTCACATTTACCTTTTAAAAGTTATTAATTATAAAATAGCTATGATGGTCAAGTCTAGAGGAGGTAACTCTCTCCCAAAGGCTTATGGAACAATCTTACGAATAGAAAATGATCTAATATAGATAGGAAGGATAGCCCTAGAACACCATGTCATAATTTCATAGTGTTCACCCATCATATCAGTTGTCTCTAATTGTTCAATTTACCATGTTCCTTCCCACTCCTACTATGAACCCTAAAAGAGATCAAACTTATCTTACCATTGTAATATACCCCTCTATAGGTCTGTATTTCTCCCCAAAGATAGATTAGATTAGAAATCTATTAAGGAGAATCTACAATAAGGTTATAGATCTCAAGATATTGTAAAATACCTTGAGGTTTTAATACCAAGGAAATCCAAGACCTCCCTATGAGTAGAATAGCCTTCTCCTAATGGATACCAAATATCCCCATTTTAGACCAATAAAGGTGTAGTCTAGCCCTCAAAATCTAATAAAATAGTGCTTGTCGCACATCCATTGCAAAATGTCCCTCCTAGTCCCATTAAAGATTTCATTCCCATATAGAACAACTATGTGGAGTATCCTAATGCATTGTACTCTCCATACCTTGATATCTATTTTTATATTTCTTACCTTCGGGTGGGAACCTATTAGACTTCAATGGAATCAAGTGAAGCAATGTATGCCCAACCATCTCCTTCTTACTCAAGGGTGGATGCACAAGTAAAAATTTAGTCTCCTCTCATCCAACCACCAAGCTCTGATCGAGGAATGAGTTCTACTCTTTTAAAATAAAATTTTATAAATTAGGATGAGTAAGAGGTGTATATTGTGTCTAACAATGTAGGTACATCCATGCTTGAAAGACCACAAATGCAATTAAAATATATGACTAGGACCAAGAGGAAGGTGATGGAGGAGAAAGGGAATACCAATCCAATAGACCTAAACAACCAAAATAGTTTGAAATATTTCAAAAGGGGAAATTCCCTTGTGGTTTCTTCCAAAATAAAAGTATAAAATTTCCTAGTGGTTGCTAGGAAGGAAGCCTCCAAAATCTTGAGATAGTACACAATCATGTTGGAACTAGCTAAAGCTCCTCAACTGGTTATAGATAGGCCTAGACCTCAGTGGGTACCAAGTGTAACTCAAAGGGTCTATCCTTTTGGATTATTTAATGTGGTAGACCATTTGAAGAAGCATATTATGGCAATGCCTCTTTAGGATGTTCTATCCATTCCAAAATAGATAAAGCACCTAGGGGAAACTCTGTGGAAGGAAAAAGTGATAGGAAAAAAGTTACCCTTCGCTCTATAAATATTAGCCCTTAAGAAAATCCAATCCAAGACAATGCTATTTTATCTTACCCTAATATATGATGATAAGTTGATCCATAATTGCATGGTATATTCTAGGTTGAACAACTCAATCATACCTAAAAGAGTAGTGGATGTGCTAAGGTTAGTGTATGAACCTACCAACAATAGAGTAGTCTAGCTCTATGGCACTCCAATAAAAATATTTGGTTAAGTAAAGAAAATTCCTTTGAAATTACAAGCTTTCTCGGACCTCAAAGTCCATCAAGACTCAACAGTGAAAGAACTAGCTAATTTTGGCATATTTTTATCGAGGGAATTTACTATTACGATTAGAGGATACCTATATTTAGATTGGATGCACATGTTTCTTAGGACTAGATATGATACCAAGTTGAAAATATTGTGAAAGCTACTACATGTCCATCATATAGAGCATGTGCCTTCTATCAAGCCAAATGTTGATAAGGCCTACTTTGTAAAGGAAGGCTAGTTAGAGTTAGACCTATCAATGGGTGAATTTTATTCTTTTATCTAAGATCAAAAAATGAACCAATGGGCAACTAAGTGTGGGAATATAATCCCTATGGGGTATTCAAGTAAAATATAATAGGTTGAAGAACTATCCCAGATTGCTATGTAACATATTCTGTATATAGCAAAAAATATCTAATTTTAAGTCTTATAATGTTTTGCAATAGGTATTTGCTATAGGTACTTGATATACCCTATTGATTGAGAGCATACGTTCACAAAATTATAAAGACTTGAGGGGTTTAAAAAATTCAAATAAGTATGAAATAATCCACATCATTGAAGATCCCAAAAGTGAGGCTTTTCAAAGTAATGTTAGTTTTTAAATTAGTTAATAAAACCACATGACAATCTCGTTCTAACTTAGGGGTAAGTATAGAAAGGTCCAATGTTGAAGTAGTGTGGACCATCTGAACACTATTTACTAGATAAGATACGAAAAATAACTCCCTAGAGCAACAATGGTCATTGGATCAATAAGGAGGATATTTGATGGGTTCACACCAAATAAATAGTGGATAAGAAAGATTCCAAAGTAGAAATAGCATAAACCATCAAATCAAGATCATCAATGAGATGTTGTACTTTATATAAATACATCCTTGGGTTCTAATCATCGTTAGATCATTTAAGGCTAGAACCAGCTAGTCATCTAATCGATGGACTTCCTGATTGTGTAAGTGTTCCACACTTAGCCAAATATTACCCATATCTTGCAAGGAGCTTCTCAAATGATATCTTGTGTCATTGGCAATGATATGTGGTGGGTTTACACTTAATACTATCAGATAATCAACAAATACTATCCACTACCAAGGGGACTTTCAAATCCTTGGGATGACATGAAATCATTTGATTGGCTAAGTGGAGATCCTATAGACCATTCGACTAAATAAAAGGATTGGAAATTTGAATTTGCATGATATGAATTTAATGCTAAAAATGGAAATATCCTTCTTCCAATTTGCATGAGGAAGGTGCAACTCTGCATGAAGTCAATTTAGTGCATTGGGATAGGTGTCAATATCCTCATAGTGGCTCTATAGGAGCAAAAGAATAAATGCATGTGATGCAAAATTATTGATAAAAGGATGACAACTAGTCTCAATGAATAAAAATATAGAGTCCAAATAAAGGTGGTGATCTCCCCACATCAACCCTACAAAAAAGGAAATCGATTCAAATCGACATGGATTTAATGTTGGTAAAGGTAGTAGATGAATATTATTCATTTTAATGAAATGAAAATAATGGATTCACACAATGCGAATTTAATACAAAACTTCAAACAAAAAAACCCATAAAATGGGTGTATTTCTTTCATCCCATTCCATCGATTCTCAAATGATTGAACGCAGGTGATGTATTCACAAAAATAGTCATCCTTGGCTTTCTAGTACCCAAAATGAATCCATCAACTAAACTTGTTTTAGGTGACATATTCGCCATAACTATTGTTGGACATTTTGAGTCCCTAAGATAAAAGTTGTCATTGATGTTAAAAGAACCTATGTAAGTAAGCACTATGATTTTTCTCCACAAAGAGCTTCATGAGAAGCCAACCTTTTGATCAAAGGTTCTCGAAGGGATGCATGTCATTTGGTTCCAAAAGGAGCTTCAAGGGAAGCTTAGCAAAAGGTTTTTATGAAAACCAAGGAAGGCAAGGAAAGGTTTTATTTAAAACCAATGGATGACATATTTGAAATAGTTTTTTTCTTAAAACCCAAGTTGGCTTTTCGTTTCATTGAAAAATGTGCCCCGATGATGGAGAAATTTAATTTTAAATGTTTAGTTTAAATTTTAATTTATTTACAATTTAAAATTTAAATTTTAAAATTAAATAAAAGGGTTTTCCCTCCTTTCTTATTGGCGCCGTCGACGTCATGAGGGAAATGTTAAAAGGACTGACATATTTGAATTGAAGGATGGCTTATATAGATAAGCCAAAGGTTTTCCATTTAATAAACCTAAGGAGTGTCACATGATTTTCGAAAACCCAAAGTATTTTTGCATTCGAATATTACGTAGCGAATTTTGTGGAGTGTGATGTGGGCAGTCAAGTTGTGGACGGTCAAATTTTTGGCGTCTTGTGAGGAAAGCACATGCACCTTAAGGAAGAGAGTGCCCAAGGCACTCACGTGGGCAGTGTTAGCTCACGTGGCTTAGCTGCCGCTTGGAAGCACGGTAGGTAGAGGTTCGAAATGCCAAGGCCCTTGAGGGCTCCTTTGAGGTATGTAGTCCAACTCCGATATTTGTAGGGGTAAATATTTTAATTAAAATATTTGCTTGCTAAGGTTTTATTATGATTTTTGTGGGAGATATAAGGTTGAGCAAGATTTAATATTTTGCTAAGGTTTGATTATAATTTTTGTGGGAGATATAAGGTTGAGCAAGCTTTAATATTTTAATAAGGTTTGATATTTGATTAATGTGAGATATTGCCTAAGAAAGCTTTGTGATTATTTTTGAGTGCAAAAGTGTTGAAAGGAAGGATATAAAATATTTGATTTATTTTATGGTATAAGTGGTTTGTGGAGTGATAAGGTTATGTAATGATTTGATTTATTTTATTTTATGGTACAAGTGGTTTTAGGAGTGATAAGGAAGTTGTGCATTAATACTTAAGAAGGTTTTCTAATTAAAAGACTTGGTGAATATTATTGTGAAGTGGAGTAATGTTGATTATTTTGTGATCTTCTAACCCTTGTGAAGATTCACAAAAGAATATTGTGATTGTGGAAGATTTCCAAAGAGGCTTCTTCATCTTCATTAAAGGTATGGGCACATTCTACTATTGATTGATTATGGTGGTTGATTTCTGAAAATAGATTTGGAGTGAAAATTATTGATTGTGATTTCCTTTATGAAAGTGATTGGTTTAATGCTTCAAGGTTTTCTGGATTGAGATTTGTGATTAAACCTTGTTTTATAAGCATTGTTGTTGGAGCCCATTGGTTGTGCAAATAACTTGAACTTGAGTTAGAAGAGAACATGAGTATCATTGTTATGTGAGATTTGTTGTTGAGCATTGTTGGAAATATTTTGAGTTGATTGATACATGCTTGGACTAGGGTTTGTGAGAAAGGGTTGTTCATTGAGGTGCTTGGTTGAGTTGAGTTGATTGACCCTAGTCAAGTGGATGCATGTGGATGTTCAAGTTCCATAAAACAAACTATTCTATATTATTGATTTGAGTTGAGATTAGGATTAGAGTATAGAACATATTAAGTCTTTAATAATTCTCTTTATGATTTTATGAGATTGAGTTGAGATATTGATTGAGCATTAAGTATAGAACATATTGAGTCTCTAAAAATTCTCTTTATGATTCTATGAGATTGGACAAGTTTTGTGTGAGCTTGTTAAGTAGATTTGAGACAAGTCTTTGAGAAGGCTTATGGACTGATTTTGAGTAAGCTTTTGTGGAAGCTTACTATGCAGATTTGAGCAAGTCCTAGAGAGGACTTATTGAGCATATTTGAGAAAGTCCTATAGATGACTTGTTGAGAATATTTGGACAAGTTCTATGTGGACTTGTTGAATAGATTTGGATAGGTTCTGTGTGGACCTGTTGAGAAGATTTGAGCAGGTTCTATGTGGACCTGTTGAGCAAATTTGGACAAGTGAGCTTATTGAGCAGATTTGGAAAAGTTCTAAGTGAGCTTGTTGAGAAAATTTAGACAAGTTCTGTGTGTACTTGTTGAGTAGATTTGGATAGGTTCTGTGTGGACCTGTTGAGAAAATTTGAGCAGGTTTTATGTGGACTTGTTGAATAGATTTGGACAAGTTATGAGTGAGCTTATTGAGTAGATTTGAGAAGGTTTTGAGTGAACCTATTGATACAAATATTTGGAGGTGACAGAGTATAGAGGATAAAGTCTTAGTGGATAGAGATCCAACAACTAGGACAATTGAAGATAAATCTGAGTGAGGAGTCTTTAAGTGGAGAGAGATCCACCAATTAGTGCAGCAAAGAGACAGAGTCTTCTAGAAGATCACTAGAAAGAGTTCTCCTGTGGAAGATATCCACAAACTTGAGATTAGGGGATCAACATCTCCTTTGGATAGAGGTCCATAAACATTGTAATTGGGAAGGATTCCCAAAGAGATTGATTGAGAAAATTTTAGTAAAATATTTTCTCCGTGGAGTAGCCCACATTGGGTGAACCACGTAAATTATGGTGTCTCTATTATGTATGGTGTTTTGTGCATTACTTTGATTACTGCTATTGATAATGCTATCTATACACTACATAATATTGAATTGAAAGAAAAAGTAAAAAGGGGTATTATACTATTCACCCCCCTCTCAATATAAGCTTGTTTCTTCAATTGGTATCAGAATGTGTTCCTTCAAAAGAGTTTGACAACTTGAAGGAAAAGCAATCTAAGAACACAATGGATCAAAAGGATCAAAGAGATAGACCCTTCAATAATGCAATACTAGTCTTTGATGGAAGTGACTTCTTATATTGGTGTATGTTGATGAGATTATACTTGATGGCACTTGGCAATGAAGTTTGGGATGCAGTGGAACTTGGATATGATTCAATAGCAAATCCTCATACAAATAAGGAAGGTAAGCTTCTAATGCATGCAAATTCAAGAGCTATGAATGCAATTATAAAAGGGCTGCATAGATCATAATCTATGAAGGTTATGGAATGTAAAACAACAAAATAAATGTGGGAACTTCTGCATGAAATATATGAAGGAGATAAAGGAGTCAGAATGGCTAAGATCAAAAATCTCAAAGGAGAATTTGAGAACCTAAAAATGAGGGATGATGAAAACATTCGTGACTATCTCAAAAAGGTTGATGAACTTGTACATGAGATGAAAGGTCTTGGAATGAAGGTTGATGAATCTGACGCTTATGATAAGATCTTGAGGACTCTTCCAAAAAGGTATAGTGAAAAGGTTTCTGCTATAGTAACATCAATTGATAGTGATTATTTGACAAGGAATTCTTTGCTTAGCATGCTTACTACTTTTGAGATAAGAACAAAAGATCCTATTCCTCCGAAAGAAGTTGCTTTCAAAGTAGATAAAAATAAAAAGGGGAATAAGATAGAATCAAGAAGCGAGTCATCTAGTTATGAAGAAGAAAATTACGGCAGAAGAGATAGAGGTTCCAAAATATCCATATATCTAAGATCTATCAAATGTTTTAATTGTGGATGGTATGGACACTATGTAACCGAATGCAAAGAGCCAAAATGCAACAATGATAAAGGAAAACAAGATCACAGATATAGGGAATCATAAAGACATAGGTACCAGAAGAAAAGCAAGGATGGACAAAGCAGACAAGGAAAGAAGTTCTTCCAGAGACAAAAGAGAAGCTACTATGTGGAAAATGCAAGTAAGTACTCAATTGATAGTGATGCTAGTATTTCAGATAATGATAGAGATGAAGTCTCATTTATGGTTAAAGAGAAAGATCCAGTTAAGAAAAGGACTCCAATTATTCTCAAGTGTTTTAGATGTGGTAAATTTGAATATCTTGAAGATGATTGCACTAGTGATGGTTATAGTTTCAGTGATTATGATTTTGAAGATGCACTTGAAAGACCAGATGCAAATATTCTAATGGATTTGGAAGATAAAGAAAGTGATCCTATAGAAGATAAGTCAAAAGGAAGTAATGATAAGGAAAAAAGCAAATAAATAGAATATTATTTAGTATAGAATGGTTATGATATCAAGGGAGAACTTATCTATGCCCTTGAATGAGAAACAATGGTGAAATTGTTCTATTGATCAACAATTCATTACATAGTTTTATAGTTCTTGAAAGAACTAAAAATAGACACGGTGGTTGAGAGAAATCCTCTCAAACTTATTACAACAAACTAAATTAAAGATAGATCTTAACCTAACAACATGCTAATCATGAACTATGGTCAAACATTGACCAACCAAGCAAAAACCTCAACGTATGCTAATCAAATTAACTAGAAATATGTAAATCATAACATTAAACTAAAACTAAATACTAGGACTTAATACTTAGGACCAAGGAGGCAATGTTGAAAATATTCCAACATTCTCCCCCTTGATGCTAAAGACACTCATGCAAGAGTTCTTTAAGCATCATAGAGTTGGAATAAAATATTTCTCTTACGTTTCCTCCAATATTGAATCAAGAAATCAGAATTTACAAAATACTTATGGTGGCACTCCTTCCACTCTTCATGTGGAATTTCTTGCAAATGCTTGAGTGCCTTATTTTTTTTATTAGCTCCCCCTTCAACAAAAGTATCTCCTCTTGTGATTTTCAACAACCACTCTCTTACATCTTTATCATTATGGTATTTAAACCATGCTCTCACATTTTGATCTTCTTTTACATCTTCAACACTAAACAATACTCCACATGAGTATTTACAATTAATCATCTCACATAGATGATTATACCATACAACTCTTTCACATATTTACACACAAAATATCACAATAAATATGGCCATATAATGACCAACTACATATGCAACATAAAGTTGCTCCTCACACAAATATTCTCTCACAACAATGACTTTACAAGAATCCTTCTCCCAAGGAATTTTGAACACATCATTTTGATCCATGTGACCCAAGTTCTCCATCACTGTATTCTCTCCAAGGATACTCTTCATCAAAGTTGTCTCAATGAGACAATCACCTTTCTTTTCATTCCTGCTCACAAAAAACAAATCATTAATCATAAAAACATTACCTTTAGTATGAGTAGATTTGGTGCTTCCCATAAAGCTATTTTGTAGCAGTTATCCTTCATTGTATGGTGCTTCAAGATCAACCATCAAATCTTCACTAAGAGTTATCCTCCTTTGTTCAATCCATGTTGGTGTGTTGAAACACCATTCATTCAAGCAATCATACATTGTTGCCTTTTTAAGACAACTCTCTTTCTGCAATGTAGTCACTCCAAGTGAGTGATCATCATCCATGAGTGATGTTTTCTTTGCCATTACAACAAGAAAATCAGCAATCTCATTTTTATTTTTTGTTTCTATCTCATTTGTCACATTCTTCTCCCTCTTTAGAGGAACTCTAACAATTTTATCTTCTCCTTGTATAAGATCTTCATTTGCTCTGTCAAGAGAGCATACATCCATTCCAAGTGAATGGTCTTCAAGACAATGGTCTTCCATGAACATTACTTCTCCATCAACATGCCAATAATTTTGGTTGATCCTATTATCTTCTTTATTCTCCCCCATGAGAATTTTAGGTGCATTATCCATAATACACTCTTCATTTATCTCCTCCATGAGATATTTTTTATCACTTTGCCTTCTATCAACAACAAATCCTCTTCTTCCTCCTCATACTATTGAGGAATACACACCTCTTCTTATCTTTTCATCACAAAATTCAGCAACATATGCTTCCTCCATGAAGCATTCTTCATTTCTACATATAGGATTTACTCTGCAAGAAAGAATTCTCCATTACAAAGCATGGATTCATATGAGTCTTTACGAGACTCTTCAAAAACTCCTTCAAAAGGATCTAATTCAGAAATTGCTTCAAGGAAGCAAGGCTCCTCCTTGCTTAAACAATATTCATGATTGTTCCTCATGGCTTTAGGGGTGTCCTCATCAAACCCATAAGCATCCTTCAAAACTTGCCATGCCATTGTAGCTATTCTACAATTAGCTATGAGAGGGAAAACACTCTTTTCCATTCCTCTCCTCAAATCCATAAGAGCTAAGCAATTTGCATATTGCTGCTCCTTCTCTTTTCTCTCCTCACCTTGTAGCTTGCTCCAAGAGGGTTCCTCATAGCCTTCTTGAACTATATCCCATAAATATCGAGACTTCAATAAGGTCTTCATAATTATGCTCCAAATAGCATAATTATCTCCATTAAATTTTGGTACAACCAAGTCTGCATACATGGCTTCCTTTTATTTACCAAAGTCTCAAGCACCCAATTTATCATAAATCGACCAATACTGATTGAAACAAACTAAAATTTTTGTTGTAGAATTCTGATATACTTATGTGAAAATCCACTAAATTTTAGATCCAAATTCACACAAATGAGAAATATGTGATCAATTTACTTTTGATCTTTCTATATCTTAGAGTGTTTTTGAGACAACCTCAATGTTCTTCACATAAATCAATCCATACAACTCCAAAATTTTTGAAAATTAAACTCTGTATTCCTGAGACAATAATATGAAAACCCTCTAAATTTTTGAAAAAAATTTGCAAAGGTGAAAAAGATGTGATCATTTACTTTTCCCTTTTTATCATAATTCTGGATCTAGGATTTTTGAAGAACAAATCAATATTCACACAAATCAATAAATACAGATCCAAATGACCAGAAATTTTGTCTGAATGATTATTGTATCTAAATAATATTTCTCCCAAAATTTGAGATGCAAATACCCTATTTTCCACCTTATACAACCATGTTATTGAAAAACTTAAAATTCTAATAAAATCAGCAAATTAGCTCTAAATAACCTGAAATTTGGATTGCATCCTCTTTAAAATTATCTAACAACTCTAAAAATTTCATAAGAAAATAACTCAAGATTCATGAGATATTAATGATTTACTTGAGCTCTTCCTTGCAACTCTGCTGAGTGCTGGCCACTTGAGTTTCTTTGACAAAGTGCATGCTTAAGATCTCTTCACGCCACTCTCCATAGGTTTTGATCCATATGAGCAAACCTACTCTGATACCAAATGAGAAACAATGGTGAAATTGTTCTATTGATCAACAATGCATTACATAGTTTTATAGTTCTTGAAAGAACTAAAAATAGACACGATGGTTGAGAGAAATCCTCTCAAATTTATTACAACAAACTAAATTAAAGATAGCTCTTATCCTAACAACATGCTAATCTTGAACTATGGACAAACATTGACCAACCAAGCCAAAACCTCAACGTATGCTAATCAAATTAACTAGAAATATGTAAATCAAAACATTAAACTAAAAATAAATACTAGGACTTAATACTTAAGACTAAGGAGGCAATGTTGAAAATATTCCAACATTGACACAGTAAAGAAGGTTAGAAAGCAACACTCCAAGCTTGAAATCTAGTTTCAAAAATGTGATGAAGAAAGGTTATTGCTCATAGAGAATTTAGAGAAGTCAAAGGCTAAGGCAAGCAAGTTCAAGGATAAGTTAGAAGCAAATATTTTGGAATGTGAGAAGTTAGAACAAGAAGTGACTACTCTAAAAGAAGACTTAAAGGACTCCAATATCAAGATAAAGAGTTTCACAAATAGCTCTAAGAACTTGGATAAGTTCATCTGTGGACAACAACAAACATCATGTTCAATAGGTCTTAGCTTTGGAAAGGTTTAAAAGAAACAAGAAAAATAATCTACTTCAAGTCTTGATGAAGAAGAAACTTTAGAAAAAGATATATCAGAAGAAGACAGTTTAAGTGAAAGTGGGGCATCAAAGGATGAGTTGGACAACAAAGAGTTCAACAAAGAGAGGAACAATGCACAAAGAAGATACAAATGGAACAACAATCAGAATAGGAGACCAATGAGGTCAAGATAAGGAGGCTTTAATGGAATATAATTTTCATGTCACAGGTTTGGACACATGGCTTCACAGTGTAGGACTCATGGCTTTTCCAAGGTTATTGCTACTCATGCAATGGTTCTCGTCACAAGGCAATGAATTGTAGGATTCATGAAAAAAGAAGATATGGCTTCATTAGGAGAAATCCTAAGAAAATTATACATCCAAGGAATAATAATATTAAGTGTTATAAGTGCAATAATGATGGTCACATAGCAAGATGGTGTAGAGCAAATATTCTAGAAACAAGCATGAATAGGAACATGAACATGAATAGGAACATGAACAGGGACAGGAATATGAACAGGAACATGAATATGAACAAAAATAGGAATATGAACAAAAACAAGAAGATGAACAGGAATAGAGACTCAAAAAATAATAGAGACTCAGAAAAGAATAAGAATAGGAACAAGGATGAGAACCAGAATAGGAACATGGATGAGAACAAGAACATGAACAGGAACAAAGATGATGACTTGGAAAGAAATAGTGAGTAGATTCAGAAGACTCACAGAAGAAGAGAGAAATATAAAGGTATAGATTTGTGCTTTCGGGGAGTAGAAATACTCCCACCCCAAAATTAACCACCTCATGTGGAGGTGGGGGAGGGGCTAAGCTAAGAGGCTCATTCTTAACCCCGAGCCCCAAAGGTGACCCTTTGTCATTGATGTCAAAGGGTAAGATATTTGTGTATTGGAGAAAGATTTGATATGAGATTTGATATTTGAGAGAACATTGAGCCAAGGGAAGTAAAGTCCCAAGGGGAGAAAAAAAGAAGGCCAGGTTTTAGTAAAATGAAAATGGGTTGCCATCAATGACAAAGGGAGAGATTGTTGGACATTTTGAGTCCCTAAGATAAAATTTATCATTGATGTCAAAAGGACCTATGTAAGCAAGTGCTATGATTTTTCTCCACAAAGAGCTTCATGAGAAGCCAAGGTTTTGATCAAAGGTTCTAGAAGGGATGCATGGCATTTGGTTCCAAAAGGAGCTTCAAGGGAAGCTTAGCAAAATATTTTTATGAAAACCAAGGAAGGCAAGGAAATGTTTTGTTTAAAACCAATGGTTGAAATGGATTTTTCTTCAAACCCAAGTTGGCTTTTCGTTTCATCGAAAAAGGTGCCTCGGTGATGGAGAAATTTAATTTTAAAGGTTTAGTTTAAATTTTAATTTTATGTAAAATTTAAAATTAAATAAAAGGTTTTTACCTCCTTTCTTATTGGCGTCATCGACGTCATGAGGGCAATGTTAAAAGGGCTGACGTATTCACATTGAAGGATGACTTATATAAATAAGCCAAAGGTTTTCCATTTAATAAACCTAAGGAGTGTCGCATGATTTTTGAAAACCCAAAGTATTTTTGCATCCAAATATTGTGCAGCAAATTTCATGGAGTGTGACATGGGCAGTCAAGTCATGGACGTTCAAATTTTTGGTGCCTTGTAAGGAAAGCACACGCAACTTAAGGAAGAGAGTGCCCAAGGAACTCACGTGGGTAGTGTTAGCTCATGCGGCTTAGCTGCCGCTTGGCAGCATGGTGGGCAGAGGTTCGAAACGCCAAGTCCCTTGAGGGCTCCTTTGAGGTATGCACTCATAATTCAATATTTGTGGGGTTAAATATTTTAATTAAAATATTTGCTTGCTAAGGTTTGATTATGATTTTTGTGGGAGATATAAGGTTGAGCAAGCTTTAATATTTTGCTAAGGTTTGATTATAATTTTTGTGGGAGATATAAGGTTGAGCAAGCTTTAATATTTTAATAAGTTTTGATATTTGATTAATGTGAGATATTGCCTAAGAAAGCTTTGTGATTATTTTTGAGTGCAAAAGTGTTGAAAGGAAGGATATAAAATATTTGATTTATTTTATGGTATAAGTGGTTTGTGGAGTGACAAGGTTATGCAATGATTTGATTTATTTTATTTTATGGTACAAGTGGTTTTAGGAGTGATAAGGAAGTTGTGCATTAATTCTTAAGAAGGTTTTCTAATTAAAAGCCTTGGTGAATATTATTGTGAAGTGGAGTAATGTTGATTATTTTGTGATCTTCTAACCCTTGTGAAGATTGGCAAAAGAATATTGTGATTGTGGTAGATTTCCAAAGAGGCTTCTTCATATTAATTAAAGGTATGGGCACATTTTCCTATTGATTGATTATGGTGGTTGATTTCTGAAAATATCTTTGGAGTGAAAAGGATTTATTGTGGTTTCCTTTTCTAAAGTGATTGGTTTAATGCTTCAAGGTTTTATGGATTGAGAGTTGTGATTAAACCTTGTTTTATAAGCATTGTTGTTGGAGCCCATTGGTTGTGCAAAGAACTTGAACTTGAGTTAGAAGAGAACATGAGTATCATTGTTATGTGAGATTTGTTGTTCAACATTGTTGGAAATATTTTGAGTTGATTGATACATGCTTGGAATAGGATTTGTGAGAAAGGGTTGTTCATTGAGGTGCTTGGTTGATTTGAGTTGATTGGGCCTAGTCAAGTGGATGCATGTGGTTGTTCAAGTTCCATAAAACAAACTATTCTATATTCTTGATTTGAGTTGAGATTGGGATTTGAGTATAGAAAATATTGAGTCTCTAACAATTCTCTTTATGCTTCTATGAGATTGAGTTGAGATATTGATTGAGCATTAAGTATAGAATATATTGAGTCTCTAACAATTCTCTTTATGATTCTATGATATTGGACAAGTTCTGTGTGAGCTTGTTAAGCATATTTAAGACAAGTCTTTGAGAAGGCTTGTGGACTGATTTTGAGTAAGCTTTTGTGGAAGCTTACTATGTAGATTTGAGCAAGTCCTAGAGAGGACTTATTGAGCATATTTGAGCAAGTTCTAGAGAGGACTTGTTGAGCAGATTTGGACAAGTTTTGTGTGGACTTGTTGAGTAGATTTGGATAGGTTCTGTGTGGACCTATTGAGAAGATTTGAGAAGGTTCTGTGTGGACCTATTGAGCATATTTGGACAAGTTTTGAGTGAGCTTGTTGATCATATTTGGACAAGTTCTAAGTGAGCTTGTTGAGTAGATTTATACAAGTTATATGTGGACTTATTCAAAATATTTGGATAGGTTCTGTGTGGACCTGTTGAGCATATTTGAGCAAGTTCTGTGTGGACCTATTGAGAAAATTTGGACAAGTTCTGAGTGAGCTTGTTGAGCATATTTGAGAAGGTTTTGAGTGAACCTATTGAGATAGAGCTTTGGAGATGACAAAGTATAGAGGATAGAGTCTCAATGGATAGAGATCCAATAGCCAGGACAATTGAAGACATATATGAGTGAGGAGTCTTCAAGTGGAGAGATATCCACCAGTTAGTGCAGTAGAGTGATAGAATCTTCTAGAAGATCACTAGCCAGAGTAGAAGGGGAAAGAGTTCTCCTATGGAAGATATCCATGAAGTTGAGATTAGGGGATCAACATCTCCTTTGGATAGAGGTCCATAAACATTGTAATTGGGAAGGATTCCCAAAGATATTGATTGAGAAAATTTTAGTAAAATATTTTCTTCGTGGAGTAGCCCACATATGCTGAACCACGTAAATTATGGTGTCTCTATTGTGTATGGTGTTTTATGCATTGCTTTGATTACTGCTATTGATATTGCTCTCTATACACTACATAATATTGAATTGAAAGAAAAAGTAAAAATGGGTCTTATACTATTCACCCCCCTCTCAGTATAAGCTTGTGTTATTCAACTATGAGAAGCCTTAGATGGTATAGAAGGTCCTTATTTCTTAACACACCATATCATCCATCTGGTTTAGTAACAATGGTAAATACACCAACTATAAAGTTCGATTTGGCATATTCGATACATATATCTCTACATCCATATCTAAGACAAGGTCACCTCAATTTATTTAGAAATAGAGGGCTTGACTATGCAAACCAAGGCCCCCAAATTATAACCTCCATAATTTTTTATCTATTTTGTAGGTATTCATGAATTCACCAGTTGAAAGAGTTCTAGTCGACATATTCACATAGGTAACATATTCGAATCTAGGTGACATATTCACTCTAGACATAAAAACAAGTACTCCTAATCCTCTAGTTTTCTAGTTCCTACAATAAATATTTTTATCTATTTTGCTTTGTTATTTCTCTTTTGGAATAATAAAATAAAATAAAATTCAAAAGAATATTAGATTAGCTAACATTTTATCTTGTTTTCGTAGGCATACAAAATGTAATATCACATGTCACCTTGCATTAGGTTGATTTGTGTGTTTTTATCCTTCTTGCACCCTTGTATTCATCAGAAAAGAAAAGAAAACAAATATTTCCTTTTGTAACATAGATAGTAAAATCATCAAAATTAAAATTGCATATAAGATAATAATTTTTCTTTTACATCACTATTTTCATATTCTATTGCATTTCACTCTCATATTGCACATTAGATTCTAAGATAGATTTTCAAAATTAGGTTCTTGTCAAAAATTGAACACATAAAATAGATTAGAGACTCTATAAATCCCTTGGTGAACCCAAATATCTCCCACCAAAGATAGCACTACTTGTAAAATGCATTCATCATAAAATGATGGTTTAGCAACAACACTCTCCCACTTGAGTGTGGATGAATCCAAGAAAGCAAAAACACATCCAAGGCTATCATACCAAGATTGGTGTGACCTTTTTGGAATCTTATAATTATAGAGAATATATGGGATAAAAAGAAGTGGTCCAAGTTTGATATCTAGAGGCCAATGTGGATAGAAAATAAATTCACTACCAAGAAAGATCTCATGTGGTAAATTCATCTTGGGCAAATGAAGTCAAAGGTATTCTATCAAAATTAGGTGTAGGCTTACTATGGGGGATACCAAGAGGTATTGCTACCTTGGAAAAGCCCTAAAATAATATATAACATAGACTTACATGCAAAAGGACTAAAAGCACTTGTGAATAATTTAATATAGAAAAAGATGATAACACATCAAGAGAAAGTAACTTTGATTCTAACCTAAACAATGAAATGCAAAATAACAAAATCACCAAGATTTCTCTCTCAAAATCTTGGTATGCCACTTGAAGATAGAGTATCATCAATAGGTTTCCATGAACAAAAGTGAAATGCTTGAAATATGATCTCCTAAGATTTTGATAGATCTTTACTACTCCAAGAAGTAATTGCTAAATGATATCCCGAGGGGTCCTTATATAGGCAAATATGGCCACTTAGGAGGATGAGTTGTCAAGTTTAGGTAAGTTGGAAGGTTTTGGTTACTAGTTAACAACCCTAATTGGAAGTCATAGGGGTTTATTGGTAGTCAAGGAGGTGGTTAGAATCTAATTTCTAGTTAGAAGATGCTAATTGAGAGTTTGATTTTTGAATTGAATAAGCTTGTTTGGCAAATGTTTGGGCTGATTGGAAGTGACACAATGGCTAACTACCTTTGGAAATTAGTTTTAGGTGAACTAAAAAGTTGGATATTTACCTCAAACAAATTTACCACCTCTAAAATATGCCACCAATGAATTCACAAGCCAAAAAAATCACAAATTTGATTATTGGGGGTCAAATTTGATAGGGAAGGCCAAATTTAAGTGGGAAAAATAAATTGCATAAATTTACCAGTTGAGATAGCAAATTCATCATTGAAAAATTCATATTTGAGATGGAAAATTCATCAGCCAAAAAATTTGGGTTTAGACATGTGGGATATTGTTAGCTTAGTTATTCTATGTATTTACAAGGAAATTGGTTTAGTTAGATTATTCAATTTTTGGTATCTACATGAGCTAGAAACTACAAGCTACTCTACATGTAGTAGTTCCTACCTCTTAGAGATATTCAACATTGACTCACTCAAGGAGTTGCACCAAATCATGCTCTATCATGAGGTATTCACAAAGATCTATTATATTTCGGCCTCCTCCATGACCACCAGGAGTGTTGGGCAAAGAAATTGGGCCTACGTGTAGATATTATTAGGATTAATAGCGTGAGTGCATCTATTTTGTTTTTTATGGTTTGGTATCTACATGAGCTAGACACTACAAGCTACTCTACATGTAGTAGTTCCTACCTCTTAGAGAGATTCAACATTGACTCACTCAAGGATTTGCACCAAATCATGCTCTATCATGAGGTATTCACAAAGATCTATTAGATTTCGACCTCCTCCATGAACACTAGGAGTTTTGGGCAAAGAAACTGGACCTACGTGTAGATATGATTAGGATTAATAGGGTGAGTGCACCTATTTTGATTTTTAAGGTTTGGTATCTACATGAGCTAGACACTACAAGCTACTCTACATGTAGTAGTTCCTACCTCTTAGAGAGATTCAACATTTAATCACTCAAGGAGTTGCACCAAATCATTCTCTATCATGAGGTATTCACAAAGATCTATTAGATTTTGGCCTCCTCCATGACCACCAGGAGTGTTGGGCAAAGACACTGGACCTACGTGTAGATATGATTAGGATTAATAGGGTGAGTGCACCTATTTTGATTTTTATGGTGCACCATATTTTAGATATACGGTCCTATATACTAATTTTTGTATTGTGCACACTAGCCCCACAAACATGTATTATTTTAAGGCATCTATGCATTAATGATATTGTATGATTGAGTCTTTTATCTTGATTTTATGATATTGATATGATGATCATGTTTTTGAAAAATCATTATAAATTTATAATTTTGTCAAATATTGAATCTAACATAATTGATAAATTAGGTCCGAGGTGTAGACCAATTGGTTCATCCAAACCCTATAAGGGGGTGGAGGTCAAGGTTCAAATCTTGGGCCTCGTCGGACTGAACGCTTGTCCCTTTCCTGGTGCTTTCAACGGCATAAAAGGTTTAAAATGATTGTGGCATGGTGGTTATAGGGGTAGACTACGCGAAGATCTATGTGGTGGCTTCCGGGGCGGACAACGTAGAATACTATGGCGGCCATAAAAGCTGGACAACCTGCCTAGATTCATGGCGGCTACCGATTCCACCATGTAAATACAAAAAAAAAAAAAAACATAATTGATAAATTGTATGTGATGAAAATAATGAGGCATGATGTGTTTTAAGTGATTATAATATGATTTGTTAATTTTAAGGAATTTAAACCATATAATAAAAAACACAAGGTAGAAGGTTGACAAGTAGTTTTAATTGGTAAAATTAAGATATGAAGAGGATCTTTGTAAAAATTGGTCTTGGAAAAGATTTTGAAAGTGTTTTATAACTAATTAAAAATGATTTGGATATATTTGGAAGATTTTTGTAAGGCTTTGTAAAATTAACTTTGTGAATTGAGTTAATGGGTAGTGATTAAAATTTTGGAATCAAGAAAAGTGTTTAAAAATTCATAGCTCCCTATAAAAGGGTGAGAATATTTTTCTTGAATATGAATATAATAAAAGGATACAAATGACCGATTATGGGGATAATTTGACAGATAAAACTATTTTTAATAAATTTATTTAGATGTGCAAAATTTTAGGCATAATTAGTTGAGGTGGGTAGAATAATTATGATTGAAAATATTAATTTAACAAATTGATGATGGTTATTGGCTTTATTTGTGCTTAGTAAGGAGGGGCATAACATAAAAAGCACAATTGAGAATTGAATGAGCTGAATTTAGATGAGGTTATTTGAAAATGATACCTATTTGGTGAAGCAACAAATAGTGTTCAAACAAATATTGATAATTTAATTTTGCAAGGGAAAGTGAATTTTTTGGGATGGGTTAATCACTTAAAAATATTCTAACTATAGTTAAAATTTAGTACACCGAGCAAATATTACTAAAAGAAAGAAATTTTTATCATAACACCATCCAAAGCGAAAATGAAGGAGCCCAAATATTGAACTACTCACAAAGTATTTGATGCTAGAAGATCATCCAAAGTGCTAATAGGGAAGAAGTACCACCATAATAAGATACTCATATTGAAGCTTCCCATGCCACAAAATTTTAGTTGACCCTTTGAATTAGAGCAAAGCAATAATTCAAAAACCTTTATGATGGTGGATAAGGTAGTTTTTTAATTTAATGTAGTTCTTGAGCCATTTAAATTATGGCTAAAGGGAATCCCCTTTAACAAGGCCTTACATCACTCAAAATCTATGGTCTTTCCTTTTCCATGGAGAAGGGATACCATAGGTCTAACCCCCTTCTACATTTAAGGGTTTTCCCGATCCCTTGGTGCAACTACAATATGGAACCATAAATAAGTCCTAAGGAGTGAGGTCCTTTTGAGCAAGATGCATAAAAAGTATTGTCATTGTTGTCAACACAAACAGAAAGATCAGTTGATGCAGTTCAGAAATCTGTAAGATCATGTACAACAAGTTTCCAGAAAGAAAGAAGTGGCCCAGTTCCAAAATTCGAAGAAAAAGACTAAGTTAGAAAACTGTCGCGATATCGCGACATGTTTTTTGTCGCGATATCGCGACAAAAATGAGGAGAGAGAAGGCGCAGCCGAAAATGTCACGATTTCGCGACAAAAATGAGGAGAGAGAAGACGCAGCCGAAAATGTCATGATTTCATGACAAAAATGAGGAGAGAGAAGGCGCAGCCAAAAATGTCACGATTTCGCGACATGCTGGACGAAAAAAGGCTAAGTTGAAAAACTGTCACGATTTCGCGACATATAGAACAGCTTGAAAAGAAACTGTCATGATTTCGCGACATATAGAACAGCTTGAAAAGAAACTGTCGTGATTTCGCGACATATAGAACAGCTTGAAAAGAAACTGTCACGATTTCGCGACATGTAGAACAACTTGAAAAGAAACTGTCGCGATTTCGCGACATGTTGGCAAAGCAGGAAGCAAAGTTGAAAAACTGTCGCGATTTCGTGACATGTTGGAGGCAAAGAAGCCAAGCCGAGAAACTGTAGCGATTTCGCTACATGTTGGTTTTTCGCTGGCAGAAGCAAGGAAAAGATGCTAAGTTGAAAAAGTGTAGCGATTTCGCTACACGTCGAAGTTTCGCTGGCCAAAAGCAAGAGGAAGCACCAAGTCACAAAGGTGTAGCGATTTCGCTACACGTCGAAGTTTCGCTGGCCAAAAGCAAGAGGAAGCACCAAGTCACAAAGGTGTAGCGATTTCGCTACACGTCGAAGTTTCGCTGGCCAAAAGCAAGAGGAAGCACCAAGTCACAAAGGTGTAGCGATTTTGCTACACGTCGAAGTTTCGCTGGCCAAAAGCAAGTTGGAAGTGCAAAGCACTAAGCTGTAGCGATTTCGCTACAAGTCGAACTTTCGCTAGTGCATGAAGAATAAGTTGTACGGATGCGAAAGATGTCACGATTTCGTGACATGGTGCAGTTTCACGGGCGAAAGGCAAAGAACAGTGCTAAGGCAGAAAAGCGTCACGATTTCGCGACATGTCTCATTTTCGCGGGCAAGAGGCAGAAAAGAGCTCGATGCAGCGAAAGCGTCACGATTTCGTGACATGTCTCATTTTCGCGGGCAAGAGGCAGAAAAGAGCTCGATGCAGCGAAAGCGTCACGATTTCGTGACATGTCTCGTTTTCATGGGTAGGAGACAGAAAAGGGCTGGAGGCAGCAAATGCGTCACGATTTCGTGACATGTTCTGTTTTCGCGGGTGAATGCCGAAACAAGGTCTAGGAGGCGAAAAACGTCGCGATATCGCGACAGGTCAGGTTTTCGCGGTCAACTGTCCAGAAAAAGTCAAATGAGCAGAAATGTCGCGATATCGCGACAGGTAATAGTTTTGGCGGGTAAAAGCCGAGAAACATGCACAGTGACAGGTGTCGAAAAAGCATTGAGGAAATTCATGCAGCCAACCATGTAAGAGTTAACTGGAGTCTGTTCTGCAGTTACACAGTGACAGGTGTTGAGGAAAGCATTGAGGAAATTCATGCAGCCAACCATGTAAAAGTTAACTGGAGTTACAAAGGGAAGTTACGAAACAACATATTAAAGAAAAGAACGGCTGTTGCAGGGCCGTGATGCAGAATGGCTGGCAAAAGTGCAGAAAGACAGAGAATCTCGAAAAACA
Organism: Wollemia nobilis; assembly: GCA_028583015.1. Classification (NCBI taxonomy): domain Eukaryota; kingdom Viridiplantae; phylum Streptophyta; class Pinopsida; order Araucariales; family Araucariaceae; genus Wollemia; species Wollemia nobilis. Next base: position 106,193 of record JAQPPZ010003743.1, read on the forward strand.
AGAAATCCTCTCGGTGGTTGCGTATGTCAGACATGGAAGTTGCGGGCAGAAGAGAAAGATCGACGCAGAATTGAAAAGTGTGCCATCAGAAAGTGTAAAGGTGCCGAGAGGGCAGTTATGTAGAAGTTAAAAGAAAAGAATGACAGAGCATCGAAACGCGCAAAAAGGCTGTCAGGGTGCACAGAAAAGGCTGTCAGTATGAGCAGAGTAGATTGTCAGAATAAGTCAGAAAGAAGCGGCTAAAAGACAGAGCGCGTCAGAGAGGGTTTGACAGATTGAACGAAGCTTAGAATGCATGGAAAAATGGAGGGAAAAATTTGAGCCGTTTCAAAAAGAGCCGTTCGAGGAAATCAAGTATAAAGAATCGAACAGGCACAGTAAGAGAGGTTGCTGCAACCGTGGTTATTTGTGAAAAACAAAAAGAAAAGGTTGAGTTAGAGTGCTGTATGAAGAACAACAAAAGAACTAAAACCTGAATATATTTTTCTTGAAAATTAGAAGAGAGGTTTTAGACTGTGATAGAAGATATTGAGTTTCTGACAATCCTCTTTATTCTTCTATGAGATTGATTTGTATGAGCAATAGACCAGTGAGGGTCTTATAAAAGAGAAGGCATTTTTATGTCAAACTATTATTCAAAATAAAAATCCAAGTTGGTGCTTGGAAAAAGGAGTTGGTGCTCCTATCTGTTGTTGCAGATAAAATCAGGGGTTGGTGCTCCTTCCAGTGGGTGCTGGTAAAATATTTGTAAAGATTGAATCCTTGCAAAGGCTGGATTTGGATTGTAGTCCAAACAGTCATTATTTGAGGAGTAGCCACATCGGTGAACCTCGTTAAAACTTGTGTTGTGTGATGCTCTTTTGTTATAGTTGCTATATCTATTTTTAAGCTTGCATTTTTAAGTTTTAAGAGTTGCAGATTCAAGTTTTAAATAGTTACACTGATTCACCCCCCCTCTCAGTGTCATTGTGAGAATATCAATTGGTATCAGAGCAAGGTACCTGAACAGGCTTAATCAGCTAAGGTGATCTTGGAAGATACACAATGGCCGGTGGTGAAGGATTTTCTTCCAACAAAGCCCCATTGTTCGATGGAACAAATTACTCTTTCTGGAGACTCAGGATGCAGACATATCTATGTGCATTGGGATATGACATTTGGGAATCTGTTGAAAATGGATACACAATACCCTCTACTCCTCCATCAGATGCGGCTAAGAAGAAAAAGTTTGAGAACAACTCTAAAGCTAAGAATGCTATTATGTGTGGGTTAGTAGACAGTGAGTTGATAAGGATCATGAACTGTGAATCAGCAAAAGACATATGGGACAAACTGCAGAGCATTCATGAAGGAGATGGCAAGATCAAGGAAGCCAAGCTGCAAACACATCGAGCCCAGTACGAAACATTAAAGATGAATGATGATGAGAACATAGAGGCTTATATGCTGAGAGTAAATGGAATCATAAATGCTATTAGAGGTCTCGGTGAGAAAATAGAAGATGCAGTTGTTGTGAAAAAGGTACTTAGAACTCTCAACAAAAGATTTGATGCTAAAGTTTCTGCCATAGAAGAAGCCAAAGATTTAAATTCTTTCAGTATGGATGAAATGCATGGCTCTTTAACAACATATGAAATGAGAATAGGACAAACTAAGCCCTCAGACAGAGAAGCGGCTTTTCAAGCTCAAAAAAATATAAAAGCTAAACAAGAATCTGAGGAAGAAAAATCTTCAGATGAAACTGAAGCAAACTTTGTTAGGAAACTAACAAAGGGAAAAGGAAAGTACAGAGGTAAGCTGCCGTTCAAGTGTTTCAACTGTGGAGGCATCGGGCACTTTGCAGCTAAATGCCCAATGAATGAGAAAAACAGAAGTGATGAAGGGACTCACCAAGAAAGAAGTGACTGGAAGAAGAAACCACATTTTAGAAAAAGGAACTTCAAGAAGAAAAGCTTTATTTCCAAGAATGTTAACTCTTCTGAAGACAGCTCCAATGAGGACTCGGAAGAAGAAACTGGTGAAGCCTTGTTCATGGCTTTTGAAGAAGAAAGAACAGAGGAAACCCAGGAGTGTGATGAAAAATTAGAGGATGAGGCTGAGGTAGATCTGGAAGGTGAGTTGGTTGCTGCACTTGAAGAATTAAGTACAGAAAGGAAAAAGAATAAAAAGATTTCAAGAAAACTTGAGGATGCCAACGAATTAATAATCAGTTTGAAGGTACAGATTAAAGAATTTAAGAAAAAGTCTGAAGATTTTGAAGCACAGCTAACCATGAAAATAGATGAGTGCAATAAACTAGAAGAAGACATAGTTGGATTAAGGATGCAGCTAGAAGAGATGAATCGGAAATTGAGTTGTCATCATAAATTTGAAGACAGTTCTACAAAGCTGAATAAAATGTTAAATAATCAAAGGCCTACAGGCATCAAATTTGGCTTGGGTTTTGATGAAGGAGAATCCTCAAAGGATTCAAAGGCTATAACTATAGAACCAATAAAGAATAAAGATAAGATCCGGGTTGATCAAGAAAAACCGTATCTTACAAAAGAAAACCATAAGGCCAAGCATGAAAGAAGTACTGCCAATGATGGATACACCAAAGTCACATATCAAAGAAGAAGAAGACCCATGGCTCCTACTACAACTTGGCAACAACCATTACCCAGGTACACTCGTTCCTTTTCTGGTTATTGTTTTAAATGCAATACATATGGTCATAAAATTTCAAATTGCAGATATAATATAGAACAAAGGAATTTCACTAGTAGAAATATTTTTTCACCTTTAATAGATTATGTTGTAGAATGTTATAACTGTCATAACTTCGGACATATTGCAAGAAATTGTCGTAGCTCTTTTGCAGGAAATAAATACCAGGGAAGAAAGTTTCAACCAACTGGATTGAAACAAAACAGAAAATTTCCCGAAAAACAGACACAAGCCAATGAAAGGGAGAAGGAAAAACAAGTGACCAGATCTGCTGTCAAATTACAGTGGAAAGAAAAGGAACAACCTAAGAAATATAAGGAATCCTTGATCGTTCAGACAGCTCTCAAAGCCCAGAACAAACCTGCACCATGGATTCTCGGATAGTGGATGCTCCAGTCATATGACCGGAGACAAACAGAAGTTTGATAAGTTACAGACTTACGAAGGTGGTTCTGTAAAATTTGGAAACAATGATGGAGCCAAGATAGTGGGTAAAGGATCAGTTAAGTTAAGTGACGGAAAAATCAACTCTAAAGAAGTTCTTTTTGTGGTGGGTCTGAAGCATAACCTACTGAGTGTAAGTCAAATTTGTGACAGAGGTCATGAAGTAATTTTCAAGAAGGAGGGTTGTGAAGTAAGAAAGACAAAAAATGGAAAGTTAATAGCCACTGGACTGAGAACTTCTGGAAATCTGTATACTCTCTCAGAGACTTCAGAAGGAGCTTGCTTGGTTGGTCAGGAAGAAGAAAATTGGTTGTGGCACAAGAGACTCGGTCACATAAGCTTTGATAATCTGGTAAAAATCAGCTCAAAAGGGGCAGTAAGAGACATACCAACTATTGGCAAACCTTCAAATAGTATTTGTGAGTCATGCCAAAAGGGAAAACAAACCAGAGCCACTTTCAAAGCAAAAGAATACTTCACGAGCAAGCCGTTAGAACTAATTCACACTGATTTATGTGGACCCATGAGAACGGAAAGCATAAATGGACACAAATATTTTATGTTGTGTATAGATGACTATTCAAGAATGACATGGGTACTATTTTTGAAACTTAAATCAGAAGCCTTTGAGATGTTTAAAACTTTCAAAAATCTTGTTGAGAATCAATCAAGAAAAAGAATTAAATGTTTAAGATCAGATAGAGGAGGAGAGTTTATTTCAGATGAGTTTGCAGAATATTGTGAAAAACATGGGATTAGAAGACAGTTTTCGACAGCAAGAACACCTCAACAGAATGGAGTAGTTGAAAGAAAGAACAGAACTGTGCAGGAAATGGCAAGGACCATGTTAACAGAGAGCAAAATTGCTGACAGGTTCTAGAAAGAGGCAGTTCATACTGCAGTCTACATTCAGAATAGGTGTATGTTGAGGCCGCATGAAAGCAAAACACCTTATGAACTGTGGTTTGGCAAAAAGGCTACAACAAAATACTTCAAAGTGTTCGGCAGCAAGTGTTACATTAAACGGACTGAAGACAATCTTGGCAAATTCGAAGATAGAGCTGATGAAGGTATCTTTCTTGGTTACTCAACAAAAAGCAAAGCCTACACATGCTACAACAAAAGACTTAAGAAAATTGTGGAGAGTGCGGATGTTAAGGTCGATGAAGGTAGGAAACAAAAAATCAGCCATAATGAAAACTACCCGACTTATGAAGAATTTATTGAAGAAGATGAAGATCAAGAAAAAGAAGAGAGACAAAAATCAGAATCAGATGATTTAGAAATAGAAGAAAACAGGAAATTCAAAACAGGCAGCTGGCAGAAAAATCATCCCAAAGAGCAGATTATTGGGGACCCTACAGTTGGCATTCAAACAAGAAGAAGAGTAGTAAATAACTATTCTCTGTTATCCAGCATTGAGCCCAAAAATATTATTGAAGCAAGCACAGATGAAAGCTGGATGGAGGCAGTAAATGAAGAATTAGATCAAATTGAGAAAAACAAAACCCGGGAATTAGTACCAAGGCACTGAAAATAAAAACATAATCGGTACTAAATGGATATTTCGAAACAAACTGAATGAAGACGGACAAGTTGTAAGGAATAAAGCAAGATTGGTCTGCAAAGGATATGCTCAAGTTGAGGGGATTGATTTTGAAGAGACTTTTGCACCAGTGGCCAGACTTGAAGCAATAAGACTGTTTTTGGCTTTAGCAGTTCATAGGAATTTCAAAGTTTATCAGATGGATGTAAAATCAGCATTTCTAAATGGAAATCTTGAAGAAGAAGTGTATATTGAACAGCCTGATGGTTTTCAACTCTGTGATAATCCTAACTTTGTTTGCAAGCTGAAGAAAGCATTGTATGGCTTGAAACAAGCACCTAGAGCTTGGTATGCAAGATTGGACAACTATCTCACTAAGCAAGGATTCAAGAAAGGTATGGTGGATAGCAATTTATATATCAAAACTGAAAATGGCAATTTCATTGTACTTGTTGTTTATGTAGATGATATAATATTTGGGAGCAGCAATGATGAATCATGCAAAGACATAGCAAATAAAATGCAGAAAGAATTTGAAATGTCTATGATTGGTGAACTTTCATATTTCCTAGGACTGCAAGTTAATCAAACTGAAAAGGGCATTTTTATTTCTCAAGTTAAATATGTGAAAGAAATGCTGAAAAAGTTCACTATGGAGGATAGTAAGCCTGTTAGCACCCCCATGACAACAGGCTGCAAGTTGAGCAAGGATGATAAATCTCCAGATGTTGATCAAACAATGTACAGATCTATGATTGGGAGCCTGTTGTATTTGACAGCCACCAGACCAGATATCTTACAAGCTGTTTGCATGGTTGCAAGATTTCAGGCTAGTCCAAAAGAGACTCATGTGACAATCTGTGAAAAGGATTTTTAGGTACCTCAAGGGTACTATGGAGTATGGGCTATGGTATCCAAAAGGAAAAGACTTCACTCTTTTTGCATATTCTGATGCAGATTGGGCAGGATGTATTGATGACAAAAAAAGTACAAGTGGCGGAGCATTCTATCTTGGAGATAAATTGGTAGCATGGCACAACAAGAAACAAGAATCAGTTTCTCTATCCACAGCAGAGGCAGAATACATTGCAGCAACAACATGTTGTACGCAAATATTATGGATGAGACAAACACTGAAAGATCTTGGTATTCACTTCAATGAGCCCATTTCAGTCAAATGTGATAACACTAGTGCAATCAACATTTCAAAGAATCCGGTAATGCATTCCCGCACCAAACATATTGCAATCCGGTATCACTTCTTGAAGGATAAGGTTGCAGAAGGAGAGGTCAAATTGGAGTTTGTTCCAACTACAGAGCAAGTAGCAGACATATTCACCAAACCCTTGCCCAAGGAAGTTTTTGAATACCTTAGGAGTAAGTTGGGAGTAGTCACACTACCCAAGCACTGACTAGCCATGGGGAACACATTCTCAGGGGGAGCATTAAAATTACTTATGCCTGAGAATGTTGTGCATAGACTCAGGGGGAGTCTGTAGCAGCCCTTTGGTATTATTGGCAAAGGGGGAGAAGAATTACAGAAAATTTTAGAAAATTGCATGAGTGTTGCCAACAATTCCAAAGGGGGAGATTGTTGAGCAAGATGCAGAAAAAGTATTGTCATTGTTGTCAACACAAACAGAAAGATCAGTTGATGCAGTTCAGAAATCTGTAAGATCATGTACAACAAGTTTCCAGAAAGAAAGAAGTGGCCCAGTTCCAAAATTCGAAGAAAAAGACTAAGTTAGAAAACTGTCGCGATATCGCGACATGTTTTCTGTCGCGATATCGCGACAAAAATGAGGAGAGAGAAGATGCAGCCAAAAATGTCATGATTTCATGACAAAAATGAGGAGAGAGAAGATGCAGCCGAAAATGTCACGATTTCACGACAAAAATGAGGAGAGAGAAGGCGCAGCCAAAAATGTCACGATTTCGTGACATGCTGGACGAAAAAGGCTAAGTTGAAAAACTGTCACGATTTCGCGACATGTAGAACAGCTTGAAAAGAAACTGTCACGATTTCGCGACATATAGAACAGCTTGAAAAGAAACTATCGCGATTTCGTGACATGTAGAAACTTGAAAAGAAACTATCACGATTTCGCGACATGTAGAACAGCTTGAAAAGAAACTATCGCGATTTCGCGACATGTTGGCAAAGCAGGAAGCAAAGTTGAAAAACTGTCACGATTTCGTGACATGTTGGAGGCAAAGAAGCCAAGCGAGAAACTGTAGCGATTTCGCTACATGTTGGTTTTCGAAAGCAAAGAAAAGGTGCTAAGTTGAAAAAGTGTAGCGATTTCGCTACACGTCGAAGTTTCACTGGAAAAAGCAAGAGGAAGCACCAAGTCACAAAGGTGTAGCGATTTCGCCTACGTCAGGAAGGAAGCCCAAGTCACAAAGGTGTAGCGATTTCGCTACACTGATCCAAAAGCAAGAGGAAGCACCAAGTCACAAAGGTGTAGCGATTTCGCTACAAGTCGAAGTTTCGCTGCAAAAGCAAGTTGGAAGTGCAAAGCACTAAGCTGTAGCGATTTCGCTACAAGTCGAACTTTCGCTAGTGCATGAAGAATAAGTTGTACGGATGCGAAAGATGTCACGATTTCGTGACATGGTGCAGTTTCACAGGCGAAAGGCAAAGAACAACGCTAAGGCAGAAAAGCATCACGATTTCGTGACATGTTTCATTTTCACGGGCAAGAGGCAGAAAAGAGCTCGATGCAGCGAAAGCGTCACGATTTCGCGACATGTCTCATTTTCATGGGCAAGAGGCAGAAAAGAGCTCGATGCAGCGAAAGCGTCGCGATTTCATGACATGTCTCATTTTCGCGGGTAGGAGACAGAAAAGGGCTGGAGGCAGCAAATGCGTCGCGATTTCGTGACATGTTCTATTTTCGCGGGTGAATGTCGAAACAAGGTCTAGGAGGCGGAAAACGTCGCGATATCGCGACAGGTCAGGTTTTCACGGTCAACTGTCCAAAAAAAGTCAAATGAGCAGAAATGTCGCGATATCGCGACAGGTAATAGTTTTGGCGGGTAAAAGCCGAGAAACATGCACAGTGATAGGTGTCAAAAAAGCATTGAGGAAATTCATGCAGCCAACCATGTAAGAGTTAACTGGAGTCTGTTCTACAGTTACACAATGATAGGTGTTGGGGAAAGCATTGAGGAAATTCATGCAGCCAACCATGTAAAAGTTAACTGGAGTTACAAAGGGAAGTTACGAAACAACATATTAAAGAAAAGAACGGCTGTTGCAGGGCCGTGATGCAGAATGGCTGGCAAAAGTGCAGAAAGACAGAGAATCTCGAAAAACAAGAAATCCTCTCGGTGGTTGCGTATGTCAGACATGGAAGTTGCGGGCAGAAGAGAAAGATCGACGCAGAATTGAAAAGTGTGCCATCAGAAAGTGTAAAGGTGCCGAGAGGGCAGTTACGTAGAAGTTAAAAGAAAAGAATGACAGAGCATCGAAACGCGCAAAAAGGCTGTCAGGTTGCATAGAAAAGGCTGTCAGTATGAGCAGAGTAGATTGTCAGAATAAGTCAGAAAGAAGTGGCTAAAAGACAGAGCGCGTCAGAGAGGGTTTGACAGATTGAACGAAGCTTAGAATGCATGGAAAAATGGAGGGAAAAATTTGAGCCATTTCAAAAAGAGCCGTTCGAGGAAATCAAGTATAAAGAATCGAACAGGCACAGTAAGAGAGGTTGCTGCAACCGTGGTTATTTGTGAAAAACAAAAAGAAAAGGTTGAGTTAGAGTGTTGTATGAAGAACAGCAAAAGAACTAAAACCTGAATATATTTTTCTTGAAAATTAGAAGAGAGGTTTTAGACTGTGATAGAAGATATTGAGTTTCTGACAATCCTCTTTATTCTTCTATGAGATTGATTTGTATGAGCAATAGACCAGTGAGGGTCTTATAAAAGAGAAGGCATTTTTATGTCAAACTATTATTCAAAATAAAAATCCAAGTTGGTGCTTGGAAAAAGGAGTTGGTGCTCCTATCTGTTGTTGCAGATAAAATCAGGGGTTGGTGCTCCTTCCAAGTGGGTGCTGGTAAAATATTTGTAAAGATTGAATCCTTGCAAAGGCTGGATTTGGATTGTAGTCCAAACAGTCATTATTTGAGGAGTAGCCACATCGGTGAACCTCGTTAAAACTTGTGTTGTGTGATGCTCTTTTGTTATAGTTGCTATATCTGTTTTTAAGCTTGCATTTTTAAGTTTTAAGAGTTGCAGATTCAAGTTTTAAATAGTTACACTGATTCACCCCCCCTCTCAGTGTCATTGTGAGAATATCAA
>JAQPPZ010003744.1:0-107816 GCA_028583015.1 Wollemia nobilis
CACCAAACTGATGCGCAAGTACCCAGACATCCCGCAGTGGTGGTTCTACATCCTCTTGTTCTCCACTATCGCTGCTTCCTTTGCACTCTGTGAATATTACAAGGAACGGGTGCAGCTACCATGGTGGGGCTTACTCTTCGCATGCGCTCTCGCATCGTTTTTCACTTTACCCATTAGCGTCATCTCCGCCACCACGAATCAGGTAGATGTTTTTTTTGTTTTTTAATCTACATGGTGGTACTATGGTTTGGGTATAATGATTGAATTTGTATATGTTTCTTATTGGTTTTTCTGTTATAATAATTTTGTATTATGGACAGACACCTGGGTTAAACGTCATCACCGAGTATTTGATGGGATATATTCTTCCTGGGAAGCCGATCGCCAACGTTTGCTTCAAGGTTTACGGTTACATGAGCATGAGCCAGGCGGTTGCGTTCTTGGCAGACTTCAAGCTGGGCCACTACATGAAAATCCCGCCTCGTTCTATGTTTCTTGTGCAGGTATTTTGCAGAGGATCTAATTTAGGTATAATTTTCCATGGTTGCATATCTCATATCTATTTTTTTGCAGTTTATAGGCACAGTAGTTGCGGGAACAGTGAACTTGGGAGTGGCATGGTGGATGCTGGGATCCATAAAAAACATATGTGAGGAGGCTCTTCTGCCGCCGGACAGCCCCTGGACCTGTCCCAGCGATCACGTCTTCTTTGATGCTTCTGTTATATGGGGTTTGGTAGGACCCAAGAGGATTTTTGGCAAGCTTGGAGCTTATCCAGAGCTGAACTGGTTTTTTTTAGGGGGCGCAGTTGCTCCAGTGATAGTGTGGCTACTGCATAAATTGTTTCCGAGGGTTACTTGGATTCCTCTCATCAACATGCCCGTGATGTTGGGCGCCACGGCCACCATGCCTCCTGCCAGTGCCGTGAATTACACATCATGGGTTCTGGTAGGAACCCTCTTCAATTATTTTGTTTTGAAATACCGTAAAGCTTGGTGGCAGCGTTATAACTATGTACTCTCTGGGGACTTGGATGCCGGCGTGGCCTTTATGGCTGTTCTGTTGTACATCACGCTGGGACTTGAGGACAAAAGCATAAGCTGGTGGGGGACTGGCGGTGAGCACTCCCCCTTAGCTGCTTGCCCTACAGCAAAGGATATCAAGGGTGATGGTGATGGTTGCGCTCTCACTTGAAGATGGTATATAAGTTGGTAATGTTATTAATTGTGTTCGTACGTTTTAATTATTGGAAACTATGTGATATTGTATGGATTTAGGTAGAAATCTGCTATGGGCTCAGTGTGTTTATTTTCGATGTACATACCTCAACAGCAATGTAAGACATTTCAACTTGTGTTTATTTTCGATGTATATGCAAGAAAATTTGCTATTGGGTAGTATATTTTATCATCAATTTTAGAATATTATAATTTTAAAATGTTGTTATGTAATAAGAAATAATGAAATAACGTAGACATGGATCTATCAACCAAAAAAAAATAAATAAAATAAGGTGGATAAGGGGTAAAGCATTCATAATTAAGTATACAAAATAGAAAGATCCATCAACAAAAAAACAAAATAAGGTGAATAAAAAATACAAAATAGAAAGATCCACCAACAAAAAAACAAAATGAGGTGAATAAAGAGTAAACATTCAGTTAACTGTACACATAAAAATATAAGCTAATAACAACAAAAAGAAAAAGAAACTATAAAAAACTATAGTTGTATTCTACTACAATATGTCATATATTATCACTTCAAAAAATCTTATCATGTGATAAAGTTTGCAGCATATCCTCTTTATTTTATATAATAAAGCTTTTAGTGAAACAGATCTATATATGTTTATTTTCTATGTATATGCCTCAATAACAATACAAGAACTTTTGCTATTGATTGTGTATATTTTCTTTAGCTAAGAGTATATTATGTTATTAATCAGAAAAGCTAAGTTCTACTTAAACAAATCAAAATAAGATAAAGAGTAAACATTTCTAATTAAATACACTTAAAAATAAAATCTAATAACAACCAAAAAAAAAAAAAAAATTATAACTATATTTTAGAATAACAATGCAAGAACTTTTGCTACTGATTGTGTATATTTTCTTTATATTAAAAGCTAAGATTATATTATGTTATTAATCAAAAAAACTAAATTCTATTAAAAAAATCAAAATAAAATAAATAAAAAGTAAACATCCATTAAATAAAAATAAAAACTAATAACAAAAAAATTATAATATTCATATAAAACCTGTACTATAGTAAAATTCAAAACATACAAAGTTTCCAGTGGAACAAATAAATATATATTTATTTTCGATGTACATACCTCAACAGCAAGTAGTAAATTTTAAATATGTGTTTATTTTCGATGTATATGCTCCAACAGCAATGGAAGGAACGGCAATGCAAGAAATTTCGATACTTCCATAAACTTGAAAGCCTAAATGGAAAACAAGAAAAATGAAAAAGTGAAAGGAGTTTATTCAGAGTCTTTTTAAAAACAATTTTAGTGGTATCATGATTGTAGGACAAACAGTCAAAATTGAAAACTTCACCTATTACTTGCTCGATAAGATTGAAAATCATGCTGGAAAAGTTACAATTCTTTTACTTTTAATAAATAAATAATTTTAATTTTTGTTGAATGTTTACATTTAATGTATATATATATATATATATATATATATATATATATATATATATTATAAAAAACTTTTATAATTTTTGCTATACTAACCATGAACAATTTCGAGCAATCGGTGGTTCCTTTCATGATGGATCAATAATAACGAGACGGGATAGGTTTGGTGAGAGCAGCCCCTGTGGTTTGAACCCTACGCTTGTCATTTACTAAAAATAGTATGATTGTGACTAACTCTTCTATGTAACCCCCCAAAAAATTGTTCAAACATCTAACTAAGGGCACAAACAAGGTAATATAAATTATTTTGATATTTTATATGGTTTAATTTTTGTAATTTAATTTTTTTTTAGTTTGTTGAAGTGTATTATACCAATTAAGCCTTAAAACAAACATAAAGGATAATAACAAATTTTTATGATCAAATATTTTTAAAATAAAATGTTTATTTATTTTTTATTTTTTGGTTGCATAGATGAATTGGTTAAAATGTTTAGTTTTATTATACTACTTCAAAAGAATAATATTTTTATTTATATATAAATTAAAAAATAATTATACTTATAAATTTATTTTAATAATGAAAAATAATATTCAATTATATAAATTTAAAAGGTCATAATTATTTATATTTTTCAAATATGGTAATTATTCATATTATATATGGTGTTTGTTTTTTAATATCATTATATTAAAAAAAAATTACAAAACCTTTTAGATTAAACATTTGGGTATATATTACAAAACTTTTCATACACAAGTAAATATACCACTTTTATTGCAGAGGAGGTGGATGCTTGGTCGGGTGGCTTTGCAGAGAGCAAATGGTGGTGGATTACAAAAAGCGGATGGTGACAGATTGTAGAGAGCGGATGGTGGCAGATTACAGTGAGTGGATGGTGGCAGTGACCTAATGGTGACAGATTGCAGCATGGTGAGGGAGGATTCAGTTGTGAGACCGCTAGCGGTTGATGATGGGGAGTTTTTGAGCTTAAGGGACCTTTGGTACTTTTTGAAAGCCATGTTTGAGACCTCAAAAATTTCAAAGGGACCCATCCTTCGTCAGAAGAAATTCACCAAAGTGCTAGGGTCCAGTTAGGTATCCGTTAGAAGGATCATTAGGTTAAAGGGAATCTCATGAACCCGACCTTCTCTTTTGCCAAGGCGGTGGCAAGGTTATGCTATGGGGATGGAAAGCAGGTCCAATTTGATTTATTCCCTAAAATCACAAAATCTAGATCCTTAGTGATATCATCAGCAAAAATAACAAAGAAAGTTCTAAGGACCTGATTGACAAATTTTAGGGTAGTAAGCAGGAGCTGGAAACTATTCGTAAATGGGCCTTAGGCCAAATGGAAACCATTTGGTTCCATAGACATTGTAGCACTCCCTAGATCTTTTTTCTTGTCAAACTCAACTGTGAGGAAGACTCCAAGCGAATTTTAGGAGGGCCAAGGTTTTTTGGTAGGAGGGGTCTTTTCCTTCGTAAGTGGGGTATGGATTTCAACCCATACACTCAAATAGCCAACCTTCTCCCTCTTTGGGTTAGACTTCCAAGTCTTCCTATGCATTACTGGTGTTATGATGTGTTGAAAGGAATTGCCAAAGACATTGGGGAGTTGGTTTCCCTAGATGTGGCTACAATGTCTAAATATTGGATGAACTATGCGAGATTGTGTGTCTTGACCAACATTGAAGCGAAGTTGTCGAACTCGTTAGAGCTCATCTCTGAGCTGGGCTTCTGGATTCAGCCAGTGGAGTATGAGAACAAATCTTCTCAATATCATTTGTGTGGTATTCGAGGTCATGATAAAAATTATTGTCCTTCTCAGAAGGACCCAACTCCTCCTAGAAGAAAAAGAAAGGGTAAGAAAATTTGGGTTTTAATATTTTTCGCTTTCTCCATTTTTTTTCCTATTTGTATCTTGATCAAGCAAATAATTAGTATCTTCACAAAATACTATTTATGTTGAAAGAGCTTTAATTTCATGTTCATCTGTAGTTTCTAGTTCCTAAATTTCCTAAATATCTTGAACTAAGTGTCCTTTTTGCTTCTCTTCTCTATATTGTAGTTGAGGATGATTGTATTGATTTTGAGAAGTATATGGATGCTGAGATTGTTGCTGATGTGAATTATATTGATTTTGATATTGTATTGGTTGAAATGGCCTATTTGATTGGCTTCCAAAATTTGTTTAATTCCCTTTATGTTGATTTCTTGAATTGAATCTACAATAATTGGTACTATATCCTTTCTTTTTGCATACTTGACAATATCTATTATTCCATCTTGATCTACCCTTTGATAATGAAGCAACATTACCTTGTGAATTATATTTTGAGACTAAGGAATTGTTAGTCATTTCATATTTGACTAAATTCTCCACCTCATATTCTTGTAGGATATTGACTAACTCATTGAATGATGTATCTTTACTTAGAATTTGTAAGGATGTGACTAGATGCTTGTAGCTTTCTGGAAGTGCTCTTGGGGTTACTTGGACAAAAATATTATCTTCTACATTTTCTCCTAACGTTAATAATTTCTCTTTTATATCTGTCACTTTTCTTAGAAATAATTCTATACTTTCACCACTATTAACTTTTAGAGAATGTAACTGGATTTGTAAATTCAAGATAGTGGCTTTATTCTTTTCTTCAAATATCTTGGTTAAAGTATTCCAAGATTTTGTAGAATTTACTATTTAACTAATGTATGGTTGTATATCATCTATAATTGCAAATGTTATTATCATCAATGCTTTTGCTTCATCTTCTTCATACTTTTGAATTTCTCTAGTTTCTCTAGTAGGTTTAGTTTTTGCCCCTTTAACTGTATCCCAAACATTTTCAACTATCATTATTGACCTTACTTTGTTTTTCCATGAAATGTAATAAGGTCCTTCAAGAAGTTAGGATTTTATATGAATGAATTTATTTGCTATCATGATGATACTTGTAGACCACCTTTTATCTCCCTAATGCTTTAATATAATATAGTCTTGATAAAATGCTTAGATTTCTAAGTTTTCCTTTGAGCTGAATCCCTTTTGTATCCCTAATGTTCAACTTCTAGTATTCACCTTATTTCTCCCTGTTTATGAATAGAAAGCTAAAGATAATTTTAATGCAATTTCAATTTGATAAAATTATCTATCTTCAAGAACTTTAAGTTGAATTTTTTATATCTCATTAATTTAAGCAAGAGACTAATTCCAATATATTTTTCCAACTTTCTAGTAACTCTATTTTGTGCTTCTTATATCTTTCAATAATGCAGTTTCTAAATTTCAAGAACCTATGATGGTGATGAATTCCTTATAACTCCCTAGTTTAGAAATTTAGAATATAAAAGTATTTGTAAATTTAATGTTTCAATTTCTATGTAGAAGTCCTTATTCTTCCAAGTCAAGTTATTTTCAAATATTTATATGCTTGAATTTAAAGTAATTCCAATAGCTCTCAAAGTAACTCCTTAATTTAAAAAAAACTTTTAAATCGTTCAATAAAGCATCTAATATTATAGTTCATAAATGCAATTCCTTATACCTCCATTCATTTAATTAAGCTTAAGCATAATAGATTATCTAAACTTAACCTTAGTATTGATATTCCTTATACCTCCTTGACCTTTATGAAAATGCAAATTGATTTAAATATTTAAGTACCTTCTTGAATACGGTACGCTACGTATTCAGTCTACTCCTCCTGTGACTTCTTTACTCTACAACTTGCACTCTAATTTAGGCATTGTCTATTTTTTAGACTTCAATGCAAAACGATGTCTTTCTTAACTGCATTTAATGTTATTCCTTATGAGTGGTGCTCTCTAAGACTTTGACTATCCTCCTAGTGTTGGTTGGTTTCTCTGACCTTCAAATATGTTGCACTCTAAAATACTTTGACTATCCTCCTAGTGATGGCTAGTTTTTCTCACCATCAAATGTGTTGCACTTTGTAACTTGCATTACATTCTTATTTTAAGAATATGCTTGTATAATTTATCCTTCATACAACAAATACATTTCACTTCCCTTACTTCAATTGGAGTTACTGAATTAGGGAAAAATGGTGCACAAAATTATGATAAAAAAATATGCGTATCTATGTCCTATTGCTTATGAGCGTCAAACGGAAGCATGCTAGTAAAGTGGAAAGATAACGAATAACAAGAAATAAAGCAAAGCAAATAGATTTCTTATTAATTAGATAGATCAAATCCAGGTTACAATGCATCCCCTTGAGGGCTCAAAATGGGTGATACAAATTTTTACAACTCGGGTGCCCAATGATCAAAATCCTTCAATAAATTTGGGTGCAGATCCAATGTCTTTCCTCGTACCCACAATTAAGGTGGGCAATCCAAGGTTACTGCCACTTGTGTCTTTAATATAGATGTCTTATGCTCCTTCCTAATTTACTATAATGACCTACACCTACACACAAGGAAACTAGAAACGTTAAATAGCAAGTGCGTGTGATAAAAAGCATGTAATCCCCACAGAGGTAAAACGACTAATAATGAGAAAACATATCAAATCAACTCCAAATAGCACAGAATTGCAGAGGGATGTAAAACAGAAGGTTTTGGAAAGATATCACTAGGAATTACACCAAAATTGCATCCTATGGGGATTTGAAACCCGAATGACCGTTCGCAACCTGCAAAACCCAAAGCAAGCAATTTTTGACCCTACGCATATCCAAAATGCATGAAAATTGGATAGAATACATAAAATGCTATTATAAGAAAACCAATTTGATAATATTTGTAATTTAAATCATAGTTTGGGTGTTTTATCAAATGACCGTCGGATACCTGCAAGAGACCATACAAAACGCTAAAAATACAATATCTCGGCCAATATAGCTCAGAAAGACCTAAAATTTGAACTACAGCATAATAATAGCATATAGAAAATAAATAATTAAAAATAGTAGCAAAATCATACATAGATTTCTATTCATCATAGGGTGGGAAGAATAGGACCGTCATAAATTGGGGGGCGCCTGAGGGTGGGACGCCCACCATTTTGCCTAAATTTGGCCACCAATTCCATTGAGAATTGATGCAAAACACTCTAATGGGTATTGTTGTCAAATTTGGTGTGGGAATCACTCAGATGATTTGGTTTTTTTAACAAATTGCACGTCCTAATTCACTCACGAACCTCCTTCGCTAGGTAGAGATTTCGAGGGAAAGTGGGCACAAAAGGGTGGAAGGAAATCTTCGCAGCACTTCGTTGCTTTATCCTTAAAATCTCCTCTCTCCCATTATGTGGAAAATACATCCACTTTATATCCCAATGAGGCTTCATGGATCAAAAGGCATGTGATGGCATGCGAGGCACGAGGCGCCACTTTGCCACCAGGGTGACATGTGTTGGAGGGGGAAGAGAATCTCCCAATTTTGCCTCCCTCGTGGGCTGGAGCATGAATATGACGTATGATCTAACTTCCTAGGTGTTAGCAAGCAAAAATAAACTATTTTTAGATGCCATTTGTCTATATTTGACTTTTTTTCAATTAAACCTACTATTCGCTCCCCCTTGGGATGAATACAACTATTCATCCCAGGGTGGGACGAATAAGTTTTGTATTCATCCCAAGGTGGAACGAATAGCAGCAAGGTGTCCAAAATATGCCAAAAGTGGCCTAGAACCTTTCAAAACCTTGTACTAAGTGGTTAGAACCATTGTATGCCTCTTGAGGGCTGCCCTAGGGGCCTTGGTGTGTCATGAAGCCGTTGTTTATGGTAGCATAATCGGATTGACCAGATTTTAGTGTCTATAGATACTCCTTTTTGGGATGCATTGTGTGCAACACAACACCAAGCAAAAATAGATGACTAAAATATTCAATGATTAAGGTTACTCAATACCCTAACCAACTTTAGATGCCCTAATCCTAGAAAGGGCATGCATTCTCGAATCCTTGCTTTTGACAAGCTAAGGAACTTGCTTGAGCTTGGAAATTGTTCTGTCATTAAGAGGTGAGGCCTATGATTCCATGATGCCAACAATGTCAAGCATTTTACTTAATATTTTATGCTTGTTTGTTGCCCCAAGTATGGGCGTGATTGTCTCTATCAATGATTCGTTGAATGAATGTATTTTTTCTGATTGAGTGTGTGCTTGTTGATTGTGATACTGAGTATGACAACCCCCTCAAGTGACAAGTCGATGAGGGAATGACTCATGATAAAAGCTATGAGTCGCTTGACCTAGATGACTTGTGCTGAGGTTGCCCTAAGTTGTATGCATTGAATAAAATGGCACAATTTTGAAAGGATTTGAATGATGTTATGGGGGTTTCCTGGAAGCAAGGAGTTGAAAACTTCATTCCCATGGGGCGGTCTAGCCACAATGGCCTTCTTAGGGGGTGAAGTAATAACTTGTCCATGCATCCATGAGAAATGTTTGTTCCATATTAACCCTGAGTGAATTCCATCAGACTTGACATGTTTTTGTTGGATTTTGAACCATTTTCTATGCTTCTTCCTTGAGGGAAGGAATGAAAAACCTCATTACTGCGGGGCAGTACGGACATAGTGGCCTTCTTAGGGATAGAAGTAAGGTTCTTTTCGAGCATACAGGAGTGCTATTATTTGTCTCTTTGATTGATACAAAAATTTTGACAAAAATGGAGCTATTTATTGTAACACAGTGGTGGAGTATTCCTAGTGGGGAGGTGTTTTCCAGAGGCAAGAATGATTCCTAGGCCAAGCTTATCTCAATGACCAAATCGGACAGTCTTCTAATCACCCGAACTACCCTTGTACGAACTATCAATTCCTTGTACGGACCCTAATTACATACACTGTACGATCTCAGATCATACAGTGGCCAAGATGGTATGATATTGCACTCAAAAAACTGAAAGATGCTATTTTGGGGGCTGTCATACACAGTTTTGTAATCGTTCAAGCCGATTCACCAAAACTGCCAAATCGGGTAAATTCCTGTCAATCGCCTGTTTTACCAAATCGGGTAAACTATTTGTACGATTTGTACGATGTACGATGTACGATATGTACGAACTACAGGTACAACAAGGTGTTAATTTCTATGCTCTTCTACTCCAATCTCTCTCTGGGATGTTTTGTAAAGGTTTAACAGCCTAAACAAGACAATCTCTTTCACCAACAAAGCATTCAAACCGGGTTGAGGAGAGATTCCATACAAGTAATTCCATCCAAGAATCGTACAGTCTGCTTCAACATGTCTTCACCAATGTCACTAAGCTCCTAAATCATTCCCCATGATTCACCAGTGATCATCTTCTCCACAAAGCTGCAACAAAGCTAAAACTAACATATAACAGTAAGGTAGAAACTCAATTACACAATGTTAATCCACAATGCATTATCCATTCACAACAAGATCATACACTATCATCCACAACATCTGTTATTCTCATTAATGGCTGTCAATTCAGTTACAATGTGGAAAACTCTTTCAAGGTAATTGCAATAACTCAGAAATATGTCTATATCTCTATTCTAGCAACTAATAACCAGTAAACTAGTAGCCAGACCTACAAATTCAAAAATGGGGCCTTATATAACATTGCCCAGGCCATTCCAAAGTGGTTCCTGAGACAATCCATTATTCACAACTGCCCATCTACAACTGAATACATTATTTTGGCATTTTCCTAAGTTTACACCTTAGTTTAGCAAATCCATGCGACATTTCATCCCGAAATTACATTTCCTTTGCATCTGAGTGAATTTTGGTGTGCCCTGTATGATTTGCTACTACTCTGTACGATTTTCCAATCCAGTTGTATGATTTTGCCTTCCACTGTATGATTTTCTCCAACTATACGATTTTACAAAACTTGAGCAAATTATTCCCAAAACTATCAAAATCTAGCAAATCACTTTTTCTTCTTCTAGGAGGTGGATTTGCTGCCTACATCTACCCTCCCCTTTACTTTAGTCGGCATCCTCGATGACTCATTCTGCTTCTTCTACTGAGCTTCCAGTCTAGCTACTTCAGCCTCCAAGTCCTTGACTTGTGTCTTGTACATTTCTCATTCATTTCTCAGCTTGGCTACGTAGCTCCCCATTTCGATGGCTTTGGCTCCGTGAAGGTTAGCCTTCTCCTCAATAGCTTTCATGAAGTCCATCATTTGTCTTTCTCGATTGGAGGCACTCTTTGTCAACTTCTCCTTCCAGTGAGCTTCTGCTCGAGCAGCCGCCTAGAGTTCCTCATTCTTCTCATCAATGGTCTCCAAGTGGTGTTTAATATCAGCTTCTAGAGCTCGAACCTGGTCTTCTTTAATCCTTACTTGAGCTTGCTTCTCCATGACCATGTCATTCAACTTCTTGTTATCCCTTGTCAGCTCTTCTATCTGCTTGGCTTGTGTAGCCATTTGCTCACTCTTTTCGGCCAACTGAGTTGTCATCTGCTCATCCTTCGCTTTGAGTTGTGCCTCCAACTCTTTAATCTTGTCTTCTACCATCTGGAAAATCTACCACTTTTCCTCTTCAAGCATGGTAACTCTGGCTTCAGATTCTACTCTGAGGCCTGATAGATCCTCCTCTAGCTTCTTTATTTTCTCTTCCATCATAGTTCTACTTTTCTATAGTTCATCTTCCATTACGGCCAATTCCTTTTGAGTGGTTGTAGTCTCTTCCACCTATGCCTCCTTGAGTCGATGGATTTCTTCCAATCCAATGCTCAGCCACTCTATCCAGTGTGTTAGGAAGTTCAACTTCCATAGGGTAATGGACACTCCTGTAGTGACCCTCCTATATTCAACTTCTATCATATTGATGGGGCAGGTTGGATGACTCACTCGATCCAAATATATCCTCGGGTCCTTCCTATAATTCATGATCATCCCTTCTGGCAAGTCTTCTCTTCCTAACATCATTGTTACCTCTTCCCTGGGTAACCTCCATGGATGTTGTGCATGAATATCTGCTATCCTCTCTATGCGCTCTGCACTACTCACCCATTCTGTTATCCTCTCCAACTCGAGAGATACTTGTTGCTCCCACAACTTCAGTTCTCCCATGTGGCCAATGCAAAATTCCATTCTAGCACTATTCATCACATGGCCTAACTGAGCAAAGAAGTGTTCCACCTTATCCTCTATTCCACTTGCCTCCTCCTCCATTGTGATTCTCTGAAACCATGGTATTTCTAGAAGATAACTGGATTGCATTCCCCATCGTTCTTCCTCTGTAGGAGTTCTTAAGTCTTCTTCTTCCCTAAGGTGGCTAGAGCTTCCTCCCAACTCTCTAAGTACTCTCTCGATATCTATATTTTCTCGAGGTGGGGATTGTTTCACTATTTTCTCCTCCCCCTCGCTATCCATAATGTTTATGATCTCCTTCTGAGATCGTCGCTCAACTTGTTCCTGAGCCTTTTCTACTTCAGTTGAGCCCTCCTGTTGCTCCTCCATATTTTCTTGAGCTACTTCCTATTCCATGTCATCCACTTGTTGTTCCTCCATCACCCTTTCTTCTAGGATCTGTTGTGCATTCCCAACTATGACCTATTGAGTAACAAGTGCTTCTTTCTCTTGTGGCACTTCTGTATTCTTTGGGACCTCTTGCTTACTAGAGCCTCCTATTACAATTTTGTAATGAATCTTCCTCTTGGGCTCTTCTACCGTGGTACTCGGTCCAACTCCTACTTCATCCTGGGTAGTGGCTACTCCATCATGCCCTACCTCAATTCCTTTAAAAAAATTAGAGGCATCCATCTTATCAAAATGATCAAAGATGTCCGAAGATTGCACTATCTTCTCTACCTCTATCCAATATAACTCCTCCAGTTCCGTCACTTCTGAGTCCGATTGTTCCTTCCTCTGTACTTCTAGAACTGGTTTATCTACCATTCTTTCTCACTGCCTTCTCATCCTTATTTGTACTAGACTACTCTCCCTTTCTTGATCGAGAGGCTGCTCCTACTGCCTTTGTGTAGGTACTTGTTGTTCTAGTTCCAGCTCCAACCATCTAGAACGCTTTCTTCGATGATGTACATCGACATCCTCCTCCAAAGAAGTATCTCCCTGAGCTTCACTCCTATGTTGCTCACTCCTCATGCATGGTTTCTCTGGAGTACTCTTTGCTATGGGTACAACCTTTACCCATCTCAATATTATCGGTTGGTCTAGCCTAATTTCTCTAGGTGGCGTCAACCCTGGGAATTGCATTCCCACTTCTGTGACTGCATTCAGTAGCAATCCTATTGCCTGAAAGGCCATCCCAAAGTTCTTCGATCTTTTCATCAAGGCCTCATGCATTCTTCTCTCCAGAAAGGTACCCCAATCATACATAATCCCCTGGGTAATACCTTCTACATACTATGCCATCCACATTGGCATCTCAGTTGCCCTTATATCACCTAACAATCGAGCCATGATTGTGTTCATCGCACATGCCCAATTATCACTTCGCAACTAGCTCTACTTTATTCCATGCATTCCTACACCAGAAATATTTGCATCTATCATCGATTTGATAGTGGTCATGGTGGTAACCAGGCGGTGTGCTTCTATTGGGTCTACCAATTTCTTGACTATCTCCATGCCTTCCATCGGCAACCCAAATGTTCTTTGGAATGCCTCCGTCGAAACCTCCACCTTCACTGACCTCTTGCCCACATTGACGTAGGTTGTCCTCATTGCTGCATTATATGCCTGAACTATCTACAAAAGATAGTTCTAGAAGAATGTCCTATGAAATGGTGGAATCTATGCAATGACTGCCACTTGCACATTTTTGAATGTCTTCCTCCATGGATGAGACCTATTCTTCTCATCACTCCACCATTTCCTGCATGCTTCCGCTCCATGTTGTACAAACGTGATGTTTGACAGTTCCACCTAGCATTCCTCCTATTCACTGCTTAAGTGTTCTTCCCATTCTGGTACATGTACCTCGCTCCTCAATTCCCTCTATGAGGTAGCTGCTTGGGCCATCCTTTCCTCTCTATGCCTCGATGGTGTTCTATCCAGGTGTGCTCGCCAATGGCTCTGTCTCCTCCATGACCTATACCCTCCTCTCCTCCATGGATGATTACCATACATTTCATGGGACTAAAACTGATGCTTAGAGTGCTACCATGAGTATGCCTCTCTCTCATGTAGTGGACCTGGTGATCTCTCCACCCTATTTGTTGCAATCCACCTCAATCGGCATCCAAATTCTTCTATTGAGATCATTCCTCCAACATCTCATCGATTAACTCAACCTCCTCCTCCACAATTAGAAATGTACCAAAAATCATACAAAATTCTATAAAAATGTACAATGTATGGTTTTGGGTCCCTTGTACGATTTCACCTTCCTCCGTCGCTTCCAGATCGTACACTTATTTGGTTATTTTTCCCTTTACCCCATCAATCTTCAAACGGTCAAATCTCCTCCAAATCATACGACTGCAACCTAAAATCATACAAGGTGCTAGTACTCCATACTCTACTACTTTTTGGCTGCCCTCCCCTTTAAAATTTGTATGATTCCATACAATTTCGTATGATCTCTTAAAAACTGCCAAAAATGGAAAAAACTACACTTTTCTTCCTGGAAATCGTACAATCTGCCTCCAAATCATACAATACGACTTCTCTAACCCTCACTACTACAAACTACCAGGATTTTTGTCTCCTTGGCCAAATATGCCACCGACCCAGTTGTCGGATTGTCTCGATCTACTCTTGAGTGCTTTTTCTCAATCAATCTTTCACTCCTTCACTCCTGGCGCAATTTTCTTTAATTTGATAAATTTCTGGCTGCAATGTATGGCTGTACAATCTATACTTTTCTCTCCTCATATTTCCCAGCTCACTTTTTGCTAGATTTTTTAGTTCTTAGGGTTTCAATCTTCCATCCTCTTACAATTTCCCCAATTCCAACCACCAATCTCTGCTCCCTTCAGCTCTAATCAACAATTTCTCCATCCAAAATCTGTACAATGATGTATTCTGACATCTTCTACTATAATATTTCTAAAAAATTTGAATTCCCCATTTTTGTGGAGAAAAACCCCAATTCTTCTTTCCCGAGTTGATTCCTTGAAGCTGAAAAGAACTCCTTGGTACAAATTTAATAATGGGTCTGCAAATTTAGAGTGTTGGTGAATAATTCTCACCCATGTAGTCCTCTATTATCAAATGTACACTTTTCCTCTTCAATCTCCTAAAAATTTTGAATTCTCCTTGGTGATTGAAAAAAATGGTCACTTTACTTTCCTTTTAAAGCAAGTTTTCAAAAACCCTAAACCCTAACTGAAAAACCCTAACTGTCAAAAGAATCAAAAAGTGCCAAGTTGCATGCTTTTTCCATCTCCACTGCTAGATGACTGCCAACTCAGTAGTTGGTTTTAAAATTTTGTCTTTTTCCCCCTTCTTTTCCTCCAACCGTTGCTTTTCGGCATGTTGCATTAATTAGTTAGTTGGAAAATCGTACACTGTACGATCCAAATCGTACAGTACGACTTTATGTACGATTTGCATGTCAATCTTGCCTTGTACGACTCTCTTTTGTATGATTTCCATCTTGTACCTTTTCATTGTACGATTTCATAACTTAGAGAAAATTTTGCTTTCTTTTTCTCTCTGGAGAGGCCGTCATTTCCGGTTTTCAACCTCGCCCTTCCTAATTGCGTCCCGAGGGATTTTCACAACTAAGGCACAATTTTTTTTTCATTTTTTCTCTTTTTTTTCATTCATTTTTTTTTCATTCTAGTCTAATTATACTTACCTCCTGGGTAATCGCACAGTGACATTCACCTGTACGACCCCATCCCAATCTTGGCCTCGAGGTTCGACCATAACATTCTGATTAGTGGTATCCTCTTGTACCTCTGCTTGGTTGGTCTCTGCCTATGATGTTGTTGCCCATTCATTTCCCCTCCTACAATGTGTACAGTTTAGAATTGTACATCGGCAAGTTGGAGTCTCGTCTCCTGGTAGGCCTTCTTCTCGTCGTGCAGGTGATTGATCCCATGGTGGTGGTGTCCTCACCACTCTACTATTATTTGAGTGACTTCTTCACCTATCTCCATGGATCATTTTTGGCTCCAAACTTGGTGATCGGGTCCATTGTTGGCCTAGGTTTCCACCATCTACGAAGTGTACTCTTCCTCTACCAGCAAGGTTTCGACCACGTGGGTATCTCCCCCTTCCATTCCTACTAGGCATGAAACCTCCCCATACTATTGATGACTCTTCTCTTACTCGAGGTAATTTCCAATTACCCCCTTCTCATTGGGGTCCCTATCGGTTTAGGGGTGGTCACCCCCCTCTGCATCTTTGTAACAATTTCGTAACATGCCTCTTAGTCTGGGTATATCTTGTGGGTTCCTTACCCAATTCATACATGCTAGCGGGTTATCTCCTAGCCATCTAGGAGTAGGGGGTCAAAATATTCCTCATCCTCTACCTCCTCTAATTGCAACATCACCAAGGTCTCCATCATTTTTTGGTCATCTACCTCTTCCTCTTCCTCATTGAAGTCTTATAGGTCCTTGTCCAATTCTTCCTCTTATTCCTCGGTCATCAGGAGTAATATCTACCAATTCGATATTAGCCAGTGGACTCCGGTTTGGTGACAACTATCACAAGGTTCTGACTCTTTTATCAGCCCTTACCAAGCGATGCCTCCATATTCTTTCCTCAAAGGATCTCTAGGGGGATGAAGATGCCAATACTTCCCTATAATCATCAAAAAAGTCTATCTCAGAACTAGAGTCAGTCCGACCCTCTTCTCTCTATTCTGCCCAGTCATGTGGCAAATTCATCACTCTCTCCAATCATCGAACTTCCCTCCTTTGTCTTCTCAGCTGCTCGTGAGCTATTGCATATGCCTATGTATCATTCTCGGGTCTGTCCTCCTAAACTCTCCCGACTTGCCTTGGTCTCAATGCTCTAATTGGAATACTTTGATCCCTCTGAGGATTATGAGGATTCATTGGTTCATCATCATCTATACTAGGCTCTCTTACAAACCATGACATTCCTTCATCACTAGAATCTATCATACCTACTACATTGTGGTGCAATTCAGGTGATGTGGTGGTCTCCTCTATATCTCGCCAAAGTACTTATGCGCCCTCATTTATCGTAGGCTACTTTCTTGGTGGGGGTGGCAAACTTGTACTTGTACCTTCATTTCCTCCACCATTTCTTGGAGTTAAGTCTTCAACCTCCTCAAGTTCACTTCCAATCTCTTGTAATCTAACTACCCTCTGTTCATCCAATATTTGTATGGTACCATCCAATTCTTGGATTACTTGTGCTCTCAATATTGCATTGTGACCTCGTAGTGTTTGATACTCTTCCTACAATTGTTGAGTTTGCATTCTCATCCTCTATTGTAATAGCCCTATCTGAGCTAATGGGGAAAGTTTCACTAGTTCTTCTTCTATCCTTTCTTCCCTAGCATCCTCTAAAATTTCCATCTCAAATGTATCCACTCTATCCTCGTTGCGCACTATCAGCCTTACCCTTCTTCATTCTTCTGACTGGTGAGGTAGTTCCCTATGTTCTATCTATGGGTACCTCCTATTCGAAGCTCTTGGTAATAGTGCCCTCTCCTGATAGCCTTCTATTGCTGGAGGGATCCACTCTTCTCCCTCTCTTATGGTTCCATCCGCCCGTCTGATATGTACTCGCACCCTTCTTCTTTCACCGGGTCCAGGTGCCAACTCTTGTTGTTCAATTATTGGTTGCATCTCCTCCCATTCGGAAAATAGCCTTGTGAGTCCCATATCTGGCTCCTCTTGTGGTGGACCTGGCTCACGATGAGCCTCATCTTGAGCATCTGCTCATCTTCTCCATTCAATCTCTTCTGAAGTAATGAATAAACATTGTACTTTGTAAGGCTTCAACTTTGAGCCATTTATAGTGTTGGGAACCTCTGTCCCATTCAGGTTCTGTAGCCTGACCGCTCCATTATCCAATACTTCAATAAATTTATAAGGGCCAAGCCATAACGTCTTTAGTTTACCTGGCTTGATCTCCCTCTTTTCATTAAATTTGAGAACCAAGTCCCCTGGACTAAGTTCCAACTTCCTCAAATGCTTGTCATGCCACACCTTTCATATTTTTTGGGCTATCTCAATCGCCCACTGTGCCATGACTCTTCTTTCATCTAGTTTGGTCAGCGTCATCAGTCATTCCTCCAAACTTTCTTGATCTCCCAAGCGATGCTCTACTGCAACTCTCAAGCTTGGTATCAAGAACTCGATTGGCACCACCGCTTCTTGACCATACATCAATTGGAAAGGAGTATGTTCCATTGTTGGTTTGTAAGTTGTTCTATATACCCACAAAATGGATGGTAACCTTTCCTCCCAGTCTGCTCCTTCTATCCCACAGGTTTTATACAGAGTTGATACTAAGACTTTATTAGTCGCTTCTGCCTGCCCATTTGCTCTCGGGTAGTACGGACTAGACAATGAGTGTAAAATCTTAAACTCTATCGTCAACATCTTGATAATCTCGTTAACGAAGTGTCCTCCCTAGTCACTCATTATACATAGCGGAATACCGAATCTTATGATTACCTGCTCGTACAAAAATCATGTTGTACTTTTAGCAGAATTATCAAGTAATGCTCTTGCTTCTACCCATTTTGTGAGGTATTCCATTGCCACTACGATATATCTACATTTCCATCTTTGAGATGTCTTCAATGGTCCCACGAAGTCTAAGCCCCAATGTTCGAACAATTCCTGTGGCTGCGATGGGTGTAAGGGCATAAAGTCCCTCTTGACCGGTTTACCTGCTCTCTGGCAAGTATCACAAGCTTTCACGTATTCTTTTGCATCATTGTACAATGTGGGCCACCATAGACCTGCTAACAATATTTTTCACATAGTCGCATCTGGTCCCATGTGTCCCCCTGCTAAGCCTGCATGAGCTTCTTTCAATGTTGCCTTAACTTCTTCCTCCATTACACATCTCTGCAAGATACCATCACTTCCTATCTTGTATAGCAATCCAACTATTATCTGGAAAGGTGTTGACTTCATAATTATTCTCTTATTTTTGGTTGTCATCATATCTTGTGGCAACTCCCCTATGGATAGGTACTGGCCAACCAACTTGTACCATGATGGCACAACATTGATGGCAAACAATTGTGCATCCAGAAATTCATCAAGAACTCCTATTCCTATTGGCTCTCCTGATCGTATTCGAGACAACTGGTCTGCAATCACATGCTTCTTGCCAGGTCTCACCACAACTCGGAATACAAACTCTTGGAGCGTAACGAGCCACCGACTAACTCGTCCTTGTATTATTGGTTTGTTTATTAAGTACAACAATGCTTGATGATCGACGTAGAATGCAAAGGGGTTTGCCAGTAGGTAATGCCTAAAATTTTGGACTACATATACCATCCCCAAGGCTTCCCTTTCTATTGTACTATAATTTCTTTTCGGCCTTGACAAAAGGTGACTAGCAAAGAAAATTGGTTGATCCAACTTAAATTGTCCTTCTTGTGCCAATGCACATCCAATTGCAAAGTTTGAGGTATCGACGTGGACATGGAATTCCTTATCCCAACTAGGAAACACCAAAATTGGGTTGCTTACCAACTTAGCCTTTAACTCCTCAAAGGCTCCCTGGTGCTCCTCTATCCATATGAAAGGAATATTCTTTTTCATCAAAGAATCTAACGGATAGGATACATGTGCATAATTTTTGATAAACCTTCGGTAATATCCTATTGACCCAAGGAAGGTTTTGAGTGAACTCACATCAAAGGGTTCTTCCATGTATAATATTACCCAAATTTTATCTGGATCTATCTTCAATCCTTCGTTGCACACAATGTGTCCTAACAATTTTCCATATGGTACCATCAGGAAACACTTTGTTGGGTTTAATGATATCTGTGCATTCCTGCACCTGCTCATACATTCACTAAGAGATGGAAGATGCTCCTTGATCTTCCCATAAATGGACCAATCATCCAAAAATACCTTGAAATTCCCCATCGCCAATTGGTCGAATATATACAGTATGATTCGTTGAAACGTAGTTGGAGCATTACAGAGCCCAAATGGCATTCGATTATATGCGTAAATGCCATTCTCCACAACAAATGTGGTCTTCAGCTTATCCTCCTCAATGATGTTGATCTGATTGTATCTTGAGAATCCATCCAGAAATGAATAGATCTCATGTCCTACAACTTCTTCCAAGATAGAATCTGTGAATGGAATAGGAAAGGGATCCTTAATAGTTACTGTGTTTAGACTCCTGAAGTCTACGCATATCCTTATCTTATCGACTTCCTTCTTCAAGGTGATTACTATAGGTGAAACCCATTCACTGTTTGTCACCCTGAATATAATTCCTGCTTCCAACATCTTTTCTATCTCCGTATTTACCAATGTTGCGTACTTTGGATTCATTCTATATGGCCTCCTCCTAACAGGTTGAGTGCCAGGCATTAGTGTAATCTTATGGACACATAATTCGGGTGGGATTCCTTTCAAATCCTTATATGTCCATGCGAAGACATCCTTGTACTCCAAGAATATCTTGAAGGTTGTTGCCTTCAATACAGGATTCCAATCATCGCCATAGTGGACCATCCTAGGTTCCTCCTCCATTCCTAGATTGACGTCCACTATCTTGGGTCCTTCATACTTGATATTTTTTGGCTCACTCATAGCTTTCATTACGTTCTCAGGGTGTGTCGGTCTTGTATCAATCTCTGCATCTCCTACTGTATACTCCGCAAAGCTTTTTGGAAACGTCCACTTCTCTTCTATTTCCTTCTTAGTTTCTTTACTAACTTTTGGTTCGTCTTGTTTTTCCTTGATCTCCTCTGACTCAATACAGAGGCAGTTGGGTTGAAACATCTCGTAATCCTCCATTTTCCAATGAAGAAGTCTGCTATCAGATCGAGCTTCATCCTCGCTACATTCATCTATGTACAACATTCCCTCTCCATCAGGTTCGTGTCCTTCATCCCCTGATGAGTTTTTTGATTCATCAGTTGTAGCTACATCCTCACTAACTCTCTGATTAGCTAAATTGATCATGTATTTATGTTGTCCCTTCTTGAAGGTGATCTGATTCTTTCCCCAATTATGATTAACTTTAGCTACTCGTAGCCATCCTCTCCCCAAGAGAGCATCGTATGCAGGTTTTTGCATTGCAATCACAACAAAGTCCAAGACAAACTCTTGCTCAACTATCATTACTTGTTGTGCAGTCAAAACTCCTTTGATGTTAATATCATTCTGGTCAGCCCCATACAGTTAGAAGCTCGATGCCCATAGGGATGGAGCGCCTAGTTCTAGCCAAGTTCTTTCTGGTAGCACATTAACACTGGATCCTCCATCCATGATCACTTGCATCAATTTGTGCCCCAAAATCTCCATATGCATTAATGCAAGCTTCTTTCCCACATCAATCATGAGTATAGTAGGATCCATAAATTGGTCTTTCCATCCTTCCTCTACAACTGGTTGGCTCTCTACTTCCATCACCTTCTGTGGTTGCATTTCCTCCATAATTGCTTTCTACAATTCTGGGATAGCTTCTAGTAAGTCGGATACTTTAAGTTCCACTGTGGTATCCAACACCTGTGCTACCAGATTCTGCACAACTGTCTCCTATTCTGATGGTCTTCATAATTCCTTTCGAGTGCTCGACTCTCCTTGCTTAGTTTTCTCAGTTTCTTCTTGCACTATTTTCTTTGCTGCTTGCCAACATTGCTTTTCTTTTGTTGGCTCTGGATACTTATCCTTTTTAGCCTGATTCCTCATCATGGCTAAAACTTCTTGAGTTTCCTCTTTAACTTGAGGAACTTTGATGTCCAAATAGCTCACATTCTATGGGTTACTCGAACTCACCTACTTTGGAAAATTCTCCTCCTTGTGGTTCCTCGGACCACACCATCTACACATGTGTGTAGTGCTCGTTTGTGGTGCTCCTTGCATCGGAGGTGCAGGACAATTCTTCGCAAAATGCCCCCACTCTTGGAAATTGTGACATTGTATGATCGGTCTACCTTTCGAGTCATACTATAAGTGACTTTGTCCTCCTTGTTGATTACCTTGATTCTATCTACCACCTCTTCTACTATTTCTGTAACCGCCACTCATTGCTTGTTGGCCGCTCCCTTGGGCCTATGGTTTTTCTTCCTGCTCCTAGATTGATAGTACCTATGGATGGATTCTTGCATTGTAGGGATAGAGCATTACTTCATGCCCCATCACATTACAAATATGGCAATAGTCATTCTTCGGACACTTCATATTTGTATGTCCCTCACTCTTGCATTCTGTGCACCATAGTTCCTTCCTGTCTGGTTTGATCTTCTATTCTTTAACCATCTTATCAAACTCCTTGTGGAATGATGCTACCATCCTCTAGATAGTGTCTTCTTCCTCACTATCTGAATATTTTGACTTGGGATGAGACAAGATTCCTATGTATGTCTATTTTGATTCACTCTCAAAGGTCTTTGCATGTTTCAATGCTTCCTCATATGTGTCAGATGGTACTCCCTTCATATTTTTCTTATACTTCGGTAGTAACCCATCTACAAACCACCATTTTATCAATACATCTGCCAATGGCATTTGCATCTTGTCGACTAACTATTTTAGTCGATGGTTGAAGGATTTTACATCCTCATCTGCTTTCTATTTTGTTACGCAAAGCTCGGTGACTATGTCTCCATCATCTTTTAAAGGTCAAAATTCCTCAATGAACTTCTCCTTTATCTAATTCCAAGTCTAAAAATCAATGTTATTTTCTCTCTTTAGGTACCAATCTATTGCCAATCCTCTCAAGGTGGCAGGAAAGAGGACTACCCAATCCTCTGGTCTATCTACACCATTTTCTCTCCAAATGGTTATGCAAGTTCCTATGTGTCATGTGGGGTCTTCCTTACCCTCACCTAAAAATGGTGGACATCTTTGTTTGGCTGCTCTATTAGCCATTTTGGGAGAGTCATCGCTCTCACTTGAGGTGTCCCATAGAATCTCTATCGGATTCCTCCTTGGGGGTGTCTTACTCCCATTGTCATCAGAAGTGTCAATTTGAGGTATCTTGTTTTGTCCCTCCACTCGATGACCAAATTCTTGTGCATCCTCACTCTATGACCTTCTTCGTTGGTTTGATGGAGATGATCTTGGTCTATCCTCCTGAGTCCCCGCATCCTGTTGCCCTGGTGCCTGACTCCCATCCTCTACACCCTCTCGCAACCTTGCTACCATGTCCTCAGGTCTTACCATCCACTCTCTATCATCGTGCACTTTCTCTTTGTCACCCATCTCCTCTACGTTTAGTGGTTCTTCCTCCTCGTCTTCTATCTCAATCAACAACATCTCAAAGTCTCCCTCTTTGGATGTCCAAACTTGCTCTATCTCTGGTTCATGCGTACTCTGATCTGAGTTACTCATGTTTCCTCTTTGAGAAATCCTTGTGCTCCTTCTTACTAGAATGTTGTCTCATGGTTCCCTTCTCCCACGCCTTTGTGTACTGGTGTCCGTCATAAAAAAATCACCTCTAGTATTTAGTCAAATTCGACCCGTTTTAACAAGAATGCCAGATTCGATAAGGCAACGGTGCCAAATGTAACACAATGATGGAGTATTCCTAGTGGGGAGGTGTTTTCTAGAGGCAATAATGATTCCTAGACCAAGCTTATCTCAATGACCAAATCGGACAGTCTTCTAATCACCCAAACTACCCTTGTACGAACTATCAATTCCTTGTACGGACCCTAATTACATACACTGTACGATATCAGATCATACAATGACCAAGATGGTATGATATTACACTCAAAAAAACTGACAGATGCTATTTTGGAGGCTGTCATACACAGTTTTGTAATCGTTCAAGCCGATTCACCAAAACTACCAAATCGGGTAAATTCTTATCAATCGCCTATTTTACCAAATCGGGTAACAACTATTTGTACGATTTGTACGATGTACGATGTATGATATGTATGAAATACAGGTACAAAAAGGTGTTAATTTTTATGCTCTTCTACTCCAATCTCTCTTTGAGATGTTTTGTAAAGGTTTAACAGCCTAAACAAGACAATCTCTTTCACAAACAAAGCATTCAAACCAGGATGAGGAGAGATTCTATACAAGTAATTCCATCCAAGAATCATACAGTCTACTTCAACATGTCTTCACCAATATCACTAAGCTCCTAAATCATTCCCCATGATTCACCAGTGATCATCTTCTCCACAAAGCTGCAACAAAGCTAAAACTAACATATAACAGTAAGGTAGAAACTCAATTACACAATGTTAATCCACAATGCATTATCCATTCACAACAAGATCATACACTATCATCCACAATGTTTGTTATTCTCATTAATGGTTGTCAATTCAGTTACAATGTGGAAAACTCTCTCAAGGTAATTGCAATAACTCAGAAATATGTCTATATCTCTATTCTAGCAACTAATAACCAGTAAACTAGTAGCCAGACCTACAAATTCAAAAATGGGGCCTTATATAACATTGCCCAGGCCATTCCAAAGTGGTTCCTAAGACAATCCATTATTCACAACTACCCATCTACAACTGAATACATTATTTTGGCATTTTCCTAAGTTTACACCTTAGTTTAGCAAATCCATGCGATATTTCATCCCGAAATTACATTTCCTTTGCATCTGAGTGAATTTCGGTGCGCCTTGTATGATTTTCTACTACTCTGTATGGTTTTCCAATCCAGTTGTATGATTTTGCCTTCCACTGTATGATTTGCTCCAACTGTACGGTTTTACAAAACTTGAGCAAATCATTCCCAAAACTATCAAAATCTAGCAAATCACTTTTTCTTCTTCTGGGAGGTGGATTTGTTGCCTACATTTTTATGGGTTTTTGGACCCTTTAGGTGCATTTGAAGCTATTTTGACCTATGAATCCTGTATTCGTCCTAGGGTGGAAAAAATACAAATTTGGTATTCGTCCCAAGGTGGGATGAATGGAAAAAGAAAGTGTGTTCGTCCCACCCTGGGATGAATAGGACTGTTGTAGGACTATATAAACCCCAAATGCAGGTTTTGGGCTTATTATTGCATGTTTTCTTTTACGATTTGAGAGGTGAGGAGGAGGAGAGTGATTTTGCGTAGTGAAGCACTATCAAAATCATCCTGCTATCATCATGAGTCAGCAAGCGGAGGCATCTAGCAAAGGGGCTAATGTATGACGGGTAAACTACTAACTCAAATGACCTCGCTTATTGAAAAATTGTACTGCCTATTTATTTATTGTGTTTGGTTTGTGTTGTTGATGTTTTTATTTGTTTTTTTTTAGTTTGTGAAGAGTTGGTATCGAAATCCGAATCTCTTCGGGACCACGTGGGATACCCTGACTAAGGTTGATTGGGAGTGGCTTGATGCCTTGGGGCTCAAGCAAGTTACTCTATTGAAGCCTATGGGAGGCGATCGAGATTATCTGATGGCTTTGATCAGCTTATGGGACCCACACACCAACACCTTCCATTTTTCGATGGGGGAGATGACAGTGACTCTAGAGGACGTCTATTGAATTTTAAGGATTTCGATAGAGGGGCGACCTATCCGGTCATCGCATTGCCACCACAGGGGTGTCATGTTGATGAGGTACTTTGGGGAGGATACAGAGTAAATGGAGTTGGACTATAGAAATGGTGGTATCTTGGTGGGGTATTGGAACAAGTGTTGTGGGTGAGGCATGCACTACTGATGACTCTCATATCCAATATGCTTCTCCCTGACTCATCAAGAGCCAAGTTCCCCTGGAACTTGTTAGAACTAGTGTATGCACTAGTGGGGTGCACCAAGGAGGAGCCACTAGTGATGGTATGGGGACTACCTTTCTGGCATAACTCTACAATGAGTTGTACGAGATATGCTACCAAAAGTGGAAGGAATTAGGCTATAGTTTCTTACTAAAGTGTTGGGGATGGTAGCACATAGCTATGGGGCAAACACAAGGGTTACCCTGGATGACCCGAGCATAAATAGCAGACAGAGAGATAGGATATGGCATCCTATGATAGACGATACAGGATAGAGGGCAGATTCGATGGTTTACGGGTGATGTGGATCACTACGCCTATCTTTTCTCTTTCCTGGCACCCGGATAGGTACTATGGTGACCATATAGGAATTGTTCTGTCTGGGCAGATTTTGAGAAGCAGCTCTAGTGGGTGAGATAGGGTAGATGGTTGATTTCTCAAAATGGGACCGAGTGAGAGTATTTTCCATTTGGTCATGTCATGCGGTAGCTTGGGCTATGGTAGGGGTTTCTTGGGGATCCAATGGTGTACCGATGCTGGAGAGATGATAGGACACTGCTATGGCCTACTGTGGAGGAGGTGGGTGAGGATTCGGATCCTATATTAGCTATTTCTAATATGGATGACATTGGGACTACAAGGGAGTACGACTCGTGGTGGGTGATGCACCAATGGTGAGGTGTAGGGGCTATAGGGTGTGAGGCAACTGGTGTGGTGGATGAGATGATATCAGATGCTCCAAAGAAGGACTTGACAGAGGGCAATGAGCAGGGAGATCTCCTATATATTTTAGATTAGGGTGATGACATGGGTTTGGAGGATCTTGGGGTATAAGCACCATCCGATACATAGGGTGACCGGTATGCTGAGTTACAAGTTGAGCTAGCTAGGGTTAGGCAGGAGAGAGATCTCCTGCAGGTACAGACATGGGAGGACCAGTCTGAGATATCCTCCCTATACGTATAGCTGAGAGCTCAGGGTCTGAGGCAAGAGGGATCCAGCACTGAGCAGACAAAGAGGCTACAAGTAGAGGTATTATGGCTATAGTTAGTGGTGGATACCTATCAGGTGCGGGGACATCGAAGGCAGACATATGTGGATCAGTTGGATATGGAGGTGCTGCACCTTGAGGGTAGCTTCCAGATGATGGGGGGAGTAGTAGATCACACCAATATTGGTAGAGCGAGATGGTGCACTCCTCTACTAGGTAGAGGGAGGATAGGGCTAGTGGAAGCAAGCATAGGGAGTCTCAACGGACCCAGAATACTGGTGGCAGTGTGAGTCGTAGAATTGATCCTACATGATCACGGTGATGGAGACTCATGGGATTATTTTTGGGTTTTTGGATGTTTAGCCTTGTGAGGTTTGAGGACCCACTTTATTTTTGTAGCCTACGAGTATTTTGGAAACTCTGATGTATGCTTTTTTTTGCCCCATATATATATATATATATATATATAATATTTTAATGTGGTCATCATGTGTTTTGTTTATTGTTTTATTGTATGAATTCAATGTGTGTATGAATGTATGATTATGTGTTGAATGCTTAGTATGTTATGCATATGGATGCAATTGAATGAAGATAGGTAGATATCATGTATGCATGGTTATTTTGATTTTTATTTCATGCTATCTATATGCGTTGATGCATAGTGAGATGAAATATTTGATTGATTAATAAAAGAAATTATGGCTAATGATTTGACATACTATGTTAGCACCATAGACTGTACAAAACATGTTAACGCTTATTTTTTGTTCCTTTTTGTTTTGTGTTATTTTTATGTAATGGGAATGTGGAAATGTATTATTGCAATGTGGTAAAAATGGAATGGTTGACCTGATATGTTAGAGAATGTAGATGAGGTTTTAATTATACTCAAACACTATAGCTAACTTGATCAAAGGTTGTATACTGACTATGCAAGACTTTTTGATGAGGTATGAATCTGCTAGGA
Organism: Wollemia nobilis; assembly: GCA_028583015.1. Lineage (NCBI taxonomy): Eukaryota > Viridiplantae > Streptophyta > Pinopsida > Araucariales > Araucariaceae > Wollemia > Wollemia nobilis. The sequence goes on from JAQPPZ010003744.1 coordinate 27,372, forward strand.
CGACCAAGGTACTTCATATCCCTGTGTGTGCAAGTGAGTTCATTCCTATGAAATGCATAAAGATACCACAATTTCTAGATAGGCTGTCCACCAAACCTAGAATGAGGATCACCCTATGAATGTCATGATCCTGGGTGTTGTACTTTGTAGGACTATACCACTAGGAAATCTAGGTTACAAAAGCTATCTCATCCGCATACATGCAAAGGCTAACTGATAGACATATCATCATGTGGGAGGCTACCGCCATTGACAAGTAGGCTATCCACCAAACCTGTAATGAGGATCACCTAACGGTTTTCCAAATGCTGAGAGTTCCAGGGATTCAAGTTCAACTCCCTTCTTTTCTTCAATTTTATTGGGATACTTGCTCATGTGTAGTGATGAAAATCACTATTTATTTTGAATTTTTGTTTTCTTTGAGCAAGGGATTTGGGAGTTGGGATTTGGGATTAGTGGTGAAAACCACTGTTGACTTTGCTTTTGATATTTGCTTTTTTCTTTTTGAACTTTTGATTTCTTTGATTTTTTGATTTTGATATTGAAATTTGGGTATTTGTAGGAATTGGGATTTTTTATAGTGGTGAAAACCACTGTTTATTTTGGGGAATTGGATTGGGAAGAGCTTGTCATTTTTCCAACTCTCAACATTATTGAACCATTCACACAGGGGGGTGAGCAGGATGACCTTTTCACTTAAGGTAACCTAGAATACTTCGTAGTTTTCATCTTTCTTTGTGTAAAACTTGGATTTATTAATGTTAAAATGTGTTTGGGATCTGATGTACACAAGGCATAATCTAAGCAAGAATATACCTTCTAAAAATCAAGATATCTTTCTACAAGATCTAAAAAGAAAACTAGAAATGTTTGAGTGACCAAAAATCCTAATAAAATTCTAGAACAAATGACTAAGTGAAGGGGTGGACACAAATATGGAATATGGAAAATGTGGGTGAAAATGATAAGTGACACATTAAACTATGGTTACTTTCATGACCTTTATTTTGGTCGATAAGTAGTGTACCATCATGGTTCTAGACATGTATGAGCAAATCTAAAATATAAAGTGCTAATGATGAGTATGCATATATGCAAACGGTGATAGAATGCAATGGGATGCAGTGTGATGTGATGCGATATTTTTGTATTTTTGATATTTAGATGATGTTTTTTAAATGCAACGCGATGCAATGTTTTGGATTTTTTATTCATATATGATGTTTTTATATTTTTGAGTGATATATATGTACATGTGACCAACGGGATTATTGGGGGCCATTGGGGCATTTTGGGTGACCAAAGGGCTTATGGATGCCTTTGGGGCTTTTTGGGGTGACCAAAGGGCTTATGGATACCTTTTGGGATTTTAGAGGTGACCAAAGGTCTTATGGATACCTTTGGGGATTTTTGGGGTGACCTAGACGGTTCTAGACCACCTAGGAGTGTTTTAGGCATTGACCAATTGGGTTGTAGGCACCCTTGGAGCATTTTGGGGTCACCTAGATGGTTCTAGACCACCTAGGAGTGTTTTAGATTGACCAAGAGGGATGTAGACACCCTTGGAGCCTTTTGGGGTGACCTAGGTGTTTCTATACTGTGTAGTAGCATTTTAGGTTGACCAAGTGGGATGTAGACACCCTTAGAGCCTTTTGGTGTGACCTAGGTGGTTCTAGACCACCGAGGAGCATTTTAGCTTAACCATCATGCCTTAGGAATGGAATGTCCATAAATGAGGTATGTTCAAGGGTTCATGATCCTCGACACCTTTAAGGGAGGCTAGGTGATAAGTTTTGGGTCCTATATGACTAGTAATTACATAGGGACCTAACCAGTTTACCATGAACTTGTCCCTCAAGTGGGGCGGCAAGTTAGAATTTTGCTAGTTTTCCTTCAAAATGATATCACCAACCTAAAAGTCCCTTAGGAAGACTTTCATATTGTAGTATCTCTTAAGTCACTCTTGATAAACGCATAGGTGCTCGAGAGCATTAATACGGTGTTCATCAAGTAATGTAAGCTGATATAAGTAAGCCTACCATGCAGTGTCATCATCGATGAACTCTTGCATGGATATGTGCAGCGATGGAATTTTGAGCTCTAGAGGTATGACTACCTCGGTGCCATACACTAGTAAAAAATGGAGTAGCGCTAGTGGGTGTCTGAATACTAATGCAGTAAGCCCATAGAGCAAGGGGTATTTGTGTATGCCAATCTATGTGATTCTCTTTGATAGATTTCTTGAGAATGGCAATCAATATTTTATTGGAAGCCTTTGCTTGCCCATTTGCTTGTGGATAGTAGGGTGTTGAAAAACCATGCTGGATATTATTCTTTGATGTCAAATCATGCAAATATTTGTTTTTAAATGATGTCCTATTATCCGAAATGATCTTGGATGGAATACCAAAATGATAAATGATATTACGTAACAGGAACTCTGCTATGTAGGGTCCCATCGTAGTGGTAAGGGGAATTTCTTCCACTCATTTGGTGAAATACTCAGTAGCCATTATAATAAACGTGTGGCGGCCTGAGGATGTGGGGGAGATTTTTTTGATTAAATCCAATCCCCATTGTGAAAATGGCCACACCGATTGAATCGATTGCAAGGCCTGAGAAGGCACGTGTGTCAAATTAGCATGGTGCTGACACTTCACGCACTTATTTGTGTATGCACAACAATCTCACTGTAAATTTGGCCAATAATATCCCATGCAAAGAATGCGCTTGGTGATGGCCATACCGCTAAAGTGGCCACCACATGTACCATTGTGTTCTTGGGTGATTACCTAAGCCGATTCTTGATGCTCTAATCAGTGAATGAGGATCCCTTCGTAGCTTCGACGATACAGGATGTCTCCTAGTAAGACATATTTTGTCACCTTTCATTTGAATTTTCTTTTAGCGACATGCGATAATCGATGAGGGAGGTTACCAAGCTTTAGGTACTCCTTGATTTGTGTGGACCATTCCTGTTGTGAGGAAGCCTCGAGGGCATGAATGACCTATCCCTCTTGAAGTTCATCCAGAGTAAAAGTTTATTGGGAGATAACATGCAAGAATAGCATTGTACTGCTATCAAAAGGGGCTTGAGAAAACAAAGTTCCCCAATCAGCCTGGTTCAAGTGTTCATGAATGTGCAAGAATCTCTCTTAATGAGGTTCAATTTGAATCAAGTGGACTTTCAGCATGACTTGAGCGTTCTCGCACTCAACTACAGACTACAAGAGTATTTTGACCTGAATGGTAGTCATCTGATCCACATGGTATTGCGGGATCAAGGACCCTAGGAAGGCCATTGTATTTGCAAAATGATTAGATTATTGAGGTAGTGCCTTAATGCTATGCCATTTGAATTTTACCAGGAACTTATCCACAAGGGATTTGTAGGCTTTTAGAACTGGGCATTTACACTGGTATATCCCTTTGACCTCGTTAACAATGAATAAAAAGTCACCAAAAATGTTAAGCTTTGTTATTTTCATGGTGACAGCTATCTGAAGTCCTATGAGTAAGGCTTTGTACTTCACACTATTGTTGGTGCATAGGAAATCGAGTTTAAATGATAGGGGTATGATAGTACCATGTAGTAATGATTGCTACACCACTCCCTTGCTCGCATTTGGAGCCATCGAAGAACAAGGTCATATATACCTGCGTCTTAGGCTCGTCGAAATCTGGTGATTCTAATATTTGGAAGACCCCCTCATCAGGGAGATCCATACTAAGAGGCTGATCATCCTAGAGAGGAACCTCTGTGATTTGATCGATGATGACCTAACCTTAAATTTATTTTTATCCAATAAATTCTAGGTCGAACTCCATCAACAAAATGATCCATTTTGTCATGCGACTACTATGATAAGTGCAGCTCATCATGTAGTGCAATGGATTCTCTTTATATACAACATATGTGGTGTTGCTAAGCATGTAATGTCATAGCTTCTTGGTGGAAAAAACCATCGCTAGGCATAATTTCTTAAAGTATGCATACTTGATCTCGTAATTGACTAGGGTGCGACTAAGATAGTAAGTAGCCTGCTCCTTATGGAATTCATTGTTTTGGGCTAACATGGTACCCAGTGCAATCTCTGTGGTTGAGATGTATAAGCCAAATGACACTCTTGGTCTAGGGGGTGCCAAAACTGGTGGTGAAGCCAAGTATTTATTTATTGCATCGAAGATCTCCTGACACTTGTCATCCCAATGTAACGTGACCCCCTTGTGCGACAACTTTTTCATGGAGTGACACTTGTCTGACAATTGCGCTATAAAGAATTTTATGGACACAATCTTGCCCTGTAGACTTTAGAGTTGCTTGATCATGGTTGGGGGAGGCATCTCGAGGATGGCCTTGACCTTATTGGGATCCACTTCAATGCCTCGCTTAGAGATGATAAATCCCAAGACCTTTCCAGATGTGACATCAAAGATGCACTTCTTGGGGTTCAGTCTCATGTTGTGCTCGATGAGGTGATCTAGGACTTTTCTCAAAACCTCGAGATGCTCATGGTGTAGCAAAGATTTAACCAGCAATTCATCCATGTAATCTTCCAAAATCTTATGCATGTAGTCATGGAAGATGTACGTCATGGCACGCTAGTAGGTGGTGCCAATATTTTTAAGGTAAAAAGGTATGACCTTGTGGCAAAATGTCCCCCAGGGCATTGTGAACACAGTTTTGAGCTGGTCCTCTAGGTTGATATGAATCTGATTGTACCGAGAGAAACCATCCATAAGGGATAAAATTTTTTTGCCCACTGTGGCATCTACCAGGGCATAGATTCTTGGTAAAGGAAAATCATCCTTAGGACTCGCTTTGTTTAGTCTCAAAAATCAGTGCAAATGTGAATCCTTCCATTAGGCTTCTTGATGGGAACCATGTTGGACATCCATGGTAGATAGTCTAAAAGAATAATAAATTGGGCATCCAACATCTTCTGTAGTTTGTATTTGACCATCAAGGCTACTGTTGGATGCATCTTTCTTAGCTTTTCCTTGACATGCTTGGCCTTGGGGTCAAGCATCAAATTATGGGTGACTAGACTTGGATCCAGTATCGACATGTCTTTGTAAGACCATGCAAAAGTGGCCTTCTTTGCTATGAGAAGGTCTATGTAATCATCTTGCTCTTCAGGGGATAGACTTTTCCCCAGCTTGATACACTATGGATTCTCCATATCTGAGCTAATATCTTTGTCAATTGTAGGCTCGATTGATATATGTGACCCCTCCTCCAGCTGGTGGGGGTTAGGGAACAAATGGATGTCATCCGCTGGATTTAGATCATCAATGGGAACCTCGGGTTCCTATTCAACATGGAATACATCATGAGTTGGCCCTAGGGAGAAGAAAAATAGCTGTAACATCTCATCATAATGCCAATACGCATAGGGCGATGGGGATGAATCTCCTCGGTCAAAGTGGATGACCCCCAAGTCAAGGTGCAATGGCTTTGATGGGTTATTCAGATTTTACAAGGGCTTAAACAGATCTATGGAAATCATATTTATGGATGAATTATTTCCCATAGGTGGGTGGTGGTGACCATGGACCTTTGAATGCAGCACAACCTGAGGAGGTGGTTGTGAAGGTGGTGGAATAATAGGCGATGGTCGGTGTGGATGTGGGTGAACTTGCTCTTCGTGAGGTAGAAGTTGTATCCAAATGGGATCTTGTAATGGGAACATGTGCAGATAGTACTCATCATCATCATCCCAAGTGATGACCTATGTGTATTCTCCATCAGAACTATCAGATTTAATCGATGCGACTCCATAGTCTGACTCATCATTTGGTGTCCACTCATAAGGGGACCCTGGATCTTCTTCCTCACTATTATGGGGAAGAGTGCATGAACCTTCACCTCTCTCATAGGATTGGATACCATCATGATGTGGTTCATTGTCCTCCAAGGGCATAGGAAAATAGTCCCCCAGCGAGTAGACGGGATTAGGGTTAGCAAAGGGATATCGAGCCAACTCATCTCTATAGTTGAGGCAAAGGCACTCTAGACCATCTATGAGAACATCCAGGGGCAAGGGGTGATTATTTCCCAAGCTTGATTTATCATATGGCATTTGGTACCGAGGTTGAAATGGTACTTGCATGCCTTGATCATACAAGCCTAACCCATAACCATGCCAATTGTAAAGGTCAAGGTACTTTAGGGTGAAGTTGGGGTTAGACAAGTATTTGATGTCTTCTATAAAGGGCTCTTCATCCTCTTCATGTTGTTGGTAGGATTCAATTCCATAGTCTAGTTCCCCATAGACAAAATTTATTTTATTAGGGGGGACGCCTAGGGGTACAATAGTGCCCATGGGAAGACGGGGTCAACCCATGTCTTGCACTGACTCTATAATAGTGGTAGCTGTGACATTCCTAACAATGTATTCTCCTAATTTGGTGGAAGCCAAGTGCACTGTCACTATAGGCTACGGATATAAGAGTGATGAGAGTGAAACCTGATCTGATTCATCGTCTATCCTCCTATGGTATCTTTTCATCATCCGGGCTAGGTATCCCTTCTATGGAGATGGTGGATATGGTCGGCTAGACCTCATCAATAGGCTTCTTCCCTAGGTCCCTCAACAAAGGATCCACCAGCCTGATCGGCATTGGAGGAGGTGCTGATGATGAGGAAGATATGTCATGTGATGATGAGGGGGTCAAACCTTGGCTGGATTTATTCAGTTGAAAATTTATGTGTGTTGATGGTAAGGTTGACTCAAGGAGTTGCTACACCATGTTACAATACTTATGGAGCTCTATGTCCATAGGGATGACATGAACTTGCCCTTCATGAGTGTACTTGAGGCACTAGTGAGCAATGGAAGGGACACACATTGTCCCTAATCCATGATTTGCTTAACAGGATGTTATACGCCATCTCACCCTCCAATATGTGGCATACTATCGAGATGGTATTTTATCCTACCTGAATTAGCAGGATGATCGTACCAACTATTGAGTATATGGCATCATTAAATGCTCTAAGGGTGTATGTAGATGCGATAATATGGGATTACAGGAGCTTTAGGTGCTTGAGATTTTTCATGGCGATGATATTTCTAGAAGACCCGGTGTCTATCAACACTCACGTGTGTAGTGTCCTATTTACACATGAGACAATGTGCAATGGAGGGTCCACCGTATCATTTGGACCCATTTTAAGCTTATTGTCTCAAAATGTGATTATCGATTTAGTGCACTGTCTTACATGCCCCCAAAATTATTGAAGGAATTAGAATCCTGGGTCGGAAGATCTATGGCCTTGAGGATCTCCATAAAAGCCTCTCTATGAGGTTGTGATTGGTGAATCAGCTTGTAGATGGAGAGCTGAACATACGTTCTTCTTAAGCTCTGGGTAAGCTTACTCTTAATGGTGGCCATGGGCCTAGGTGGAAGGCTCAAAAGAGGAGTCAGTGGCTACTGTGATGTCGAAGGGACATCACCCTGAGCCATAGATGGTGCGGTTGGACTTGGGTAACGCTTGTTCCTCCTGATAATGTTGATCATGCTAACATACCTCTACTGAGGAGGGGCATGGTGAACCTCATTCACCTGGGGCACTAGCTTGGCCTGCTTTGCATGGGCAGGTAGGTGATATTTAAAGACCTTCATCTATTGGTTTTTTGGCAGGATAGGGTTTTCTACCTGAAGGTCCTTCCTATTGATCATGTCTTGTACCAAGTTTTTAAACTTGTAGCACATGTTCACATCATGCCTATTTTGCCATGATATTTGCAATATAGGTCTTCTCTATACCCTTTGGTCCTAGGTGCATTCGGGTTGATAGGTCGACTCTCAGTCATATTGATCGAATTACCACTAAGAGGCATTCAAACAACGAGTCCATGGACTTTGTAAGGGATGTGAACTGCTACTTGGGGTGGCACTGTTGATTTTGCCCTTGACTATTCTGATTTTCCTTAGCATAGTCTAGATGTGTGGCCTGATAATTGGGCTTTTGGGATGGCACAGCTTGCACTGCCCCTGGGATGCTAATGGCAACTTGATTCGTTGTTGCTGGCTTAAATTACATTGGGGTGTTTTTATTGTTCTTGCTCCACTCCCTGTTGCAAGGCTTTGCAATTTACCCCTCTTGAATCTTGATTTCCTCAATGGTCCTAGCCTGTGTGAAGGCATCTTCAAGAGTCAGGTACTATTGCAGTTGCAATAGCAAAGAGATTGGCTTTAGGTAGCTCTTGGAGAACATCTGAGTCACCTTCGACATGGGGAGGATATAAGGAAATTTAGCGAGCAAGGTTCACCATCTATTGTCATAATTTTTTATTGACTCATCATCATACTATTTTAACCCAACTACGTCGTCCAGTGTCACCTTCCTCTTGGTATCGAAGGTGGAGCATTATAGGAATGCATTTGCAAGTTGATCCAAAGTGTGGATGCTATGCTTGGGGAGCTGGTAAAACCATTTTAAGGCAGGGCCTGAAAGGGTAGTCACAAACATATACAAAAGTAAAGCATCATCATCATGGATGCCAAAGCACTGGCCTAGAAATCTGGTGATATGCTCCTACGCATCCTCTTCTCCCTTAAACATAGCCAACTAAGACAATTTGAATTGCTCTAGATAGAGAGGTAAAGTCACTGAAGGATGGATGGGCTAACTACGTAGATAGTGCATACTGGGCTTTTGAGATCCAAACCTAGAGGTCTTGTGCTTCATTGACTCTAGGCACTCTAGAAGCTCTTTGTATGGGTATGAGGACTTGATTTCCTCATTCTTGTTCACATCCTGCAATGGAGGTCTATGATCCTCCAACATATTGTAGAGTTTTGTCCTATCACCCCCTGCCTTGATAAGGCATCTCCAAATACTCTATTTCTGGCTCATGCTCAATGTAGGCCCCATAGGGTGTCTCTCAAATTGGTCTATAAAGAGGGGTATACACCCACTATGGATGCCCTATATCTGGCCTATGAGTTAAGTCTTGATTCAACCTAGGAGACCATAGAGGCAACATTGGATAAGTCCTAGGAGACCTATCTCAAATGAGTGTGGGTTGCCTCGAGGGGACTTCCTACCTATGGGTCTTAGTGGTAGGGACCCTCTCCCACAGAGTTTGTTGGAACAGATTATTTTTCTGTCATTCAATCCTTTCCTTTTCAAGCTGATGCAAGCGGTCTAGTTTCTCTTTGTCCCAATGAAGCTGCTTGAACTAAGCTTGGCATTCTACATATTTTGCAATTGCTTGCTTTATTTGTTCTATCGTGCAAGGCCTAGGGGGTATATCGGCCTCGCCTTGTGGCCGACCTCATTCAAGATAATATGTGATATTTATCAGGTGCTTGCCTCTTTCGAGGTTTGTCGCATTAACTTGAGGTTCGGACTGGAACATCTTCTCATTATACTCAGTAGGTGCATAGGCACATCGAGCATGCATAAAATACTACTCCTGAGGAAAATCTAGGATTTCCTCATGGCTTCCTTCCTGGACGAGGAAGGGTAGGGCGGAATTGGCCCACCCAGAGCGATGAGTGTCATATCCGTCAGGTTGCCTAAGCCGTTGTATCCTATCAAGGAGACATGCAGGCAAAGTCGTATCAACTTGCATTGCCCAATATGTGAAGTCGTTCTCTTGCCTATGAATAGGTGTGTCAACCCTGATAGGTACATGGATGCATGGCACCACTCTATCTATTAACACCTCAGTGCATTTTTTTCCTTCATCAAGGAATACTTGTGATGCATCTACATATCAGGAACACTCTCCCAGGTAATGTCCATCATCCCTTGGAGTGTCCCACAGAGGGTCCCCTCAGAGATGTGGCTCATGCCCTGCTATCTTAGGGCTAGGTGGAGTGGATGCTCACAAGGGAGGTAAAACCAAGTCCCTAGGGCTAAAGCTGAGATAACTCATGTCTCCTAACCCACTCTCCATATCTTTCGTCTGTGATTGGGCTTAGCTGCGGGTATATACCATCGTGCCTTTCTATCAAACCCTATATGATTATCTCCTTTACAAATTTTAACAAAAAAACACACATTAAAGGAAACACTCAATAAGATAGATGATTATATCTTTTAAGTTTTAGATGTGAATCCCTAAAGTGTTTCATGTAGTTTAGATGTGTTGTTTGTAAAGAATGACCTCGTATCACGTGTTTGAGATATTTTTGAATGATAATCTTGCATTTAATTAGATTTCACCTGTATACTCGTAGCTCGACAACTTGTATATGAACTCTAGGTTGCATAATCTCACCTATAATGTGTGTTAATGAAGTCCACACACGACCAGGGAGCACAGGTACTACCAGTTCCTCACCCAGTTCACTTGCAATATGTGATATACCTCTCTAGAGAGAGATATGTGCTATAACCCACGGGATATGATGTATCTTGGAACCGACCATGGAAAAGAACAAGGTTCATGGGATTTGAGATGACGGATGGAGATGAAAGCCACCTTGTCAAGCTCTACTAGTGGATGGTGATGAAATCCACCTCACTAGCGTTTAAATGTATTGTGGTGTGTGTGGTTCCTTTTAAATTTAAATAAAGTAAGCAAAGAAGCATTTAATGATCATTCACTAAATGCATGCATAAGGTGTGTTTTAATTTCAAAAATTTAGTACAAATGTATCTAGAAATGCAAAACCCTACATGTTAGCCTACCCATTGGGTAGGCTACAAGCAAGCAAACCATAGAGATGCATTCCTACTTTTATTTCGTTTTTATTTTTCTCCTTTTATATGTTTTTGTTATTTCATGTTTAATAAAAGGAAACTAACTTTTAACCTTCATAAAAAATCAAAATATGCGATAAAAACCAAATAACCAGAAAATTAAATTGTTTCTAGAAGTGAAAAACAGAGATTGAAGGTTTAGAGACCTACCTCATCACTGCCAAAACTTGCTATTACTGGAATTCTGCTCTAAAAATAATTTGGTTTCTATTCTCTCTAGGGTGGTATGAATAGCAGGTCTGTATTCATCCCAACATGGTACAAACTTGCGTTCGTCCCAGGGTGGTACAAATAGCAAGTCAGGGTTTGTTTTAGCCCAGAACGAATAGCACCTACAACATAAAAAGATGAAATATGAGCTTCAAACTTCACCTAAATAAAAAGGTACTAGGTCCCACCATGATCACCACTAAAGTAGAAAAAAAATTTGCACCAAATGATGGTAAAAAATATGTGTATCCTATGTCCTATTGCTTATGAGCGTCAAACAAAAGCATGCTAGTAAAGTGGAAAGATAATGAATAACAAGAAATAAAGGAAATAAAATGGATTTATTATTAATAATATAGATCAAATCCCGGTTAAAATTTGTCCCCTTGAGGGCTCAAAATGGGTGATACAAAGTTTTACAACTCGGGTGCCCAAGGATCAAAATCCTTCAAGAAATTTGGGTGCACATCCAATGTCTTTCCTCGTACCCACAATCGAGGTGGGCGGGCCAAGGTTTTCGCCGCTTGTGTCTTTGATCCAAATGTCTTATGATAATTCCTAATTCTTTGTAATGACCTGCATCTACACACAAGGAAACCAGAAATGTCAAATAGCTTGTGTGTGTGATAAAAAGCATGCAATCCCCACAGGGGCAAAACGGCTAATAATGAGAAAACATATCAAATAAACTTCAAATAGCATGAAATTTAAGAGGAATGTAAAATAGAATGTTTTGGGAAGATATCATCAGAAATTATACCGAAATTGCATCTTATGGGGCTTCAAAACTTGAATGACCGTTCGCAACCTACAAAACCCAAAGCAAGAAATTTTTGACCCTACGCATATAAAAAATGCATGAAAATTGGAAATAATACATAAAATGATATTCTAAGAAAACCCATTTGATCATATTTGCAATATAAATCACAATTTTGGTGTTCTCTTAAATTATCTCTAAATACTTGCAAGAGACCCTACAACATGCTAAAAATGCAATATCTCGGCCAATATAGCTTAGAAATACCTAAAATTTGAAATAAACATAATAATAGCATATAAAAATTAAATAATCAAAAAAATTAGTAAAATAATTCACATATTTATATTCGTACTAGGGTGGTACGAATAGGACTATCACAAATTGGGGGGCGCCCAGGGGTGGGATGCCCATCGTTTCTGCCTAAATTTTACCACCAATTCCATTGATAATTGATGAAAAACACTCTAAGGGGTATTTTAATCAAATTTGGTGTGGGAATCACTCATATGGTTTGGTTTTTGTAACAAATTGCACCTCCTAATTCACTCGCAAACCTCCTTCGCTAGGTAGAGATTCCAAGGGAAAATGGGCACAAAAGGGTGGAAGAAAATATTTGTAGCACTCCGTTACTTTGTCCTCAAAATCTCCTCTCTCCCATTGTGTGGAATATACATCCACTTTATAGTCCAAGGAGGCTTCATGGGTCAAAATGCATGCAAGGGCATGCGAGGGACGAGGTGACATGCATTGGAGGGGGAAGATAATCTCCCAATTTGGCCTCCCTCATGGGCTGGAGCATGAATATGCTATGTGATATGACTTCCTAGGTGTTTTTTTTTTTTAATTTACATGGTGGAATCGATAGCTGCCACAAATCCGGGCAAGCTTTCCAGCTTTTTATGGCTGCCACAGTATTCTACGTTGTCCGCCCAGAAGCCGCCACATAGATCTTCGCACAGTCCGCCCCTATAACCACAATGCCACAATAATTTTAAACCTTTTACACCGCTAAAAGCACCAGGAAAGGGACAAGCATTCAGTCCGGTGAGGCCCGAGATTTGAACCTTGGACCTCCACCCCCATTATGGGGTTTGGATGAACCAATTGGTCTACACCTCGGACCGACTTCCTAGGTGTTAGAAAGCAAAAAGTAACCATTTCTAGGCATCATTTGTCTAGATTTGACTTCTTTTCAATCAAACCTGCTATTCGCTCCTCCTTGGGATGAATATAGCTATTCATCCCAGGGTGGGATGAATAAGTTTAGTATTCCTCCCATGGTGGAACGAATAGCAACAGGGTGTCCAAAAGGTACCAAAAGTGGCCTAGAACCTTTCAAAACCTTGTACTAAGTGGTTAGAACCAATGTATGCCTCCTTAGGGCTGCCCTAGGGGCCTTGGTGTGTCGTGAAGTCATTGCCTATGGTAGCATAATCGAATTGACCAGATTTTAGTGTCTATAGTTACCTTTTATGCTATAACACTTGGCAACTTAACTCTTGGCATCTCTTGTGAATATGTCCTTTCAAGTGGTGGCGCTTCTCTTCTATGGAATGTCTATTCCTCCTTTTTGTAATGCTTATTTATCCTTCTTTGCTTGGTAATGCACTACTTCTCCTCTATGTAGTGTTGTTCCTTTTCTTTGTAATTCTCCTTTATGCTTTGTAATGCACTGCTTCTCCTTTACACCTGGCAGTAACTTAATTCTTTACCACAAATACTCAATATCGTCTTCCAAACCAACTACAAATGGTGTTTATTTTTATCTCAATGGCTCATTGATTTTTTATTTTCTCCACTTGTAACGATGCTTTATCTTGGCTTTGGTGGCTCTTTTATTTTTTGTGCTCATACTCTACTCTTCAACATTTCATTTTTCTTGAGTAATTCTTTCTTTTGAATATGTTTTATCTTATTCTCTATCCAAAAAAGGTGGCTCTTCTCCACGATGGTTGCTCCTTCTTCAAGATGGTGGTGATTTCGCTTACTCTTACTAATCTTACTACTCTTCTAGTGGTTAACTAAAACCTTCACCTTCTCCTTGGATCACTTAGTGGCTCTTTTAAAAATGGTGCTTCTCCTTTGCTCGTTTAATATCTTATTTTCTCTATATTTTGGCTTCACCTTTCAATGGTGATTTTTTAATGCTTGGTAATGGTTCTTATTTTATGGTGGTTCTTCTATGGTGGGTCCTCCTCATTGGCTACTCTTATACAATGGATCCTCCTTGGATCTATGCTTGGTGGTTCCTTCTTTGGTAACTCTAAGCTTCATAATTTGTGCTAAAACCTTTGCCCTTTTGAATAGTATATTGTCTACAATATTTGCTATAAAATGTTGGCTTATTTGTCTTTCAAAATATAGTAAGCATTTGATATTTTATCTTTCCTTCTATAACATCTAGTTCTCCTTTCTTTACTACGGATTTTAATTTAATGTGATTGATATCTTCTTCAACTTTGAAGACATAAACTTGAGACCTTTCCTTTGTTGTTTAGAAACTCAAATATGATGCTTTCAAAAAATAAATAATAATAGGATAAAATACTATAATAACACTATTTTCTCTAACCTTATTTGACCTCCTTCATAGCTAGATTTCTCTATGATTTGATTCACCTTTTTCTATCTTGGAATTGTGAATTTTATAGCTTTCCTTTCTACTCTATTGTTGCCTCAAACTTATCAATTTTGTAGCTCCAATTGCTACCCAAAATTTTGATTTTTTGTGGCTTAAATTCTCCTTCAATTTAATTTTCTTGAACTGTAAATTTGGTAGCTATTAGTGTTGCCTTCTTGCTGTCCAAATTTATACAATTTTGCATCTTCAAGTGTTTCCAATTCCGCTCTGGATTTATTTTCCAAATCTCACTCAAATATGCCCTGTTTCTCCAAATTGCAGCTCTCTTTTCTCCTTTTAATGTTGCTTACTTTTGCAGTGCTAAAACCTTCAATTCATTGCTCTCCAAATCTAAATTCTTATCCTTTATATTTCTATCCAAATATAGCATTCAATTCCTCCAAATTGCTACCTTATTTTGTTGTTAAGCCTTACTTTAATTGGTTGTTCAAGGGCACTTTGAAATCTGCCCAAAATTTCTTTAATTTGTAGCTATATGTCACCTTCAATTTGTTGTCCTATGAATCTTCAACTTCTGCTGCAAAAATCAGCAATTTTCTTCTCCACAAATCGGTCTTCACATCCTTTATGACTGTCTTCAAATATTTCAAATTTTGTGGCCTCTTCTAGCTTATATCTGCTCCAAAATTCTTATTGAATTTTTACTTCAAATATATCCTCTTTCCTTGAACTCTTTCTCAAGAATATAAATATATTGAGGTCTTCAAAATTATTTTCAAAATCTGGAAAACTTCTTGCAAAATCCTTCTTCCATTTGGTCTTGTTGTCGGATGGCGACAATTATCCCAATTTCTTATTTTTAGGAGCTACTCCTTCTTGCAATATTCTACCTTGAGATTTCTTCAAATCTTCTCCAATGGCCGCTTCTTCAATTTCTTAAATAGGGCTTCTTTAGCCTTCTTCTTCCTCCTTCCAAATTTTCTTGAGACCTCTTCTCTTGGGTCTTCAAATTCTACAATTCTTCAATTGGACCTTTTTCTTAGTCCTTCTCTATAATCTTTCTCAAATCTTCTTATCTTCCAAACCTAGAAGTTCTTAAATGAGATATCTTCTCTTGGATATCCTCTTCTCAATATTAAATAGGGCTTATCTTGGCCTCTTTCTTCTCAATATTTAGAAGAGTTATTTTCTTCTTTCTTCAATCTGGAGTCTTCAATATTCTATAGGAACCTCCTTCTTGGGGTCTCCTTAGTCTTCTCTTTTTCTGCAGCTAGAAACCAATATTCTACAATAAAAACTTACATAGCAACAAGCAAATGCATCTAAATCTATAGATCTTTAAAAATTAATAAACTTCATTAGTTATCCTTCAATCTAGTGGAAATAGATTTATGTTGAGTCCTAGTCTTCATGAGTTTTCCTACAACCCTGTGGAAATGCTCTACCCAAAAAGCAATTTTATAGATTTTGAAAATGAGATCTGCATATCTCCTCTCAATATCCCTTGTGGCTCTAATACCACTATTAGCTTTTGATACTAAATATTTAATGTAAAAACTACCACAAAGGTATAAAATGAGCATGCAATATTGAATATAAAATAATGGTAATATGGAAAGCATGTAAAACTTATAAGAAACTTTTGTAACTACTCATAAATCAACCATTAATGAATGCTCACAAAAATAGTATCTTTATACAAAATGTGAAGATCTCAATACTCCTTGTTCCATGCAAGTTATCCATTGTATCTAACTTGTACTCTACTCTACTCTACTCTACCTTGTCCTATGACAAGGTTCTCTCTATCTACATCTCCATTGTTCTGTTTATGCTCATATAAAGTCCAATATATAAAGGGATGTGACTCTTGGTCTTCCACCTTCCTATGACTCTTCACCTTCCTATTCTATGGACTCATGTGCACATGGACTATGATGCACATTTACATTATTGAATACTTTACACATTCTAATATTACTTATGCATTGCATAAATTAAATACTCAAACCCTAATCTAAGATTCACACTCCTAATCTAAATATGTACCCAAGGTGGTACATTAGCATGTACCAAATAATGTAATATATTCCAATAGTATAAACACTTAAATAGGATTATTTTTATGAATAATATTGATGTTAAATAAAAATAATGTTAATTTTGAAAACTTGAGCAGGGGGTTGTTACATTTATCCTAATATTCTACGAGTTTTTTTATGAATATCCTTTAATAATATAATTTAATGCAATCCTAATATAGACTTTGAAAAATATACATAGGTTCAATCTATGGTTCAATTGGAACTATAACTAAATTATAGTAACTATAAAGCTAGCAATGAATTAGGGCTTCATGTATCATATGAAAAAAATGTAGCCAACATTTGATGGACGTATATGTAAACCATATGAAATTCCTAGAGGCTTTACCAAGAAGCAATTCAAATAAAAATTATTTTTGTGCAAGCGAGAATTCACCGCCAAGTTCTCCCATGTAATTACTAGAAACTCTTAATTGGGGTTTATGGGCATCTTCTTCTCATCATTCAATGTTGACAATGTATTGGTATCCAATTGTTCAAATGAATATTAATAGGTGTTGAAAATCACTTTTATGTTTTATCTGAATAAATAACATTTTTCTTTATCTAAATTACTTATACTAGTTAATATAATAGTATATTCAATTTGGATGTCAATGTGTCTTAATGATTTGGTTTTGCATATGTGTACACGGATTTTAAATAATTTTAAAGTAACTAGTAGGGTTATAAAAAAATCCAATTTATTATGTGCTAATCCTCTATGTTTTGAAAAAAATACTAAAGTTGATGTAGGTTTATACATGGATTTGGAATTAGATTCGTTGAGAAACCATGTTTTACTAAAAAAATATTAGTTATGAAAATCACTAAACAATGATTATTATAGTTTCAAAATATCAAGATCATTGTTTCTAAGTGATGCATAAAAAATATGCATAGCCTTGATAATTTACGACCACCTCAATCCAAATCTAGCAATGAATGAATCCATGTTGGCTATAATAATCATTCTAACGCTATTCATGATAAGCAACCAAAATGTTTAATTGGTCTAAATTATGAAATGTATATACATAGTAATGTATATTCATCTAGATTTTCATGATAATGCATGTTCTTATTTATCACTTTTAGAAATCAAATTTAGTTTTGATTGGGTTGTTTAAATTTAGAGGATAACAATTGGATTTTACTTAAGATTCACTGCTTTGTTACTTCTTTGTTTCTAAATATTAGCACCAATGATGCATTTGATTTTATATTTACTACACTATAATTCTTTTTTTCTTGTATGAATAGGAATCATGATGTAAATATTAGAGTAAATACAAGATAATTTTTTGTGTAACCAAAGCTTAGTTATTAAAATTTCAAACAAACATTGTCTACTCTGTAATTTGTATGTTCTAGATAGTCTTCATCTATTGTAGCTAAATAAATAAAATTTCATGTATTTCCTATCATACTAACCATAATGTGGATGGTTAGTTAGAAAATAAGGGTGTAACTTATCTCCTCTAAGAAATATCCCACTCATGAGGGACAACATCAATCTATCTCAGTTTAGGTAGGATTGTATTCATGTATAATGTGGATCATGTGTGGTTAACTTATGTGTGAAAGCTTATGTAATTATGATTTATATAAATGAATATGAGTTAATTTCTACTTATAATTCTAATAATTTGAAGGAATTTATTTAATCATAAATATTTTCAATTAGGGTCTCAACATTATTTCGATTTTCCTCCAATTGAAACACATTAGTCTTATTTTTTCAACTCCCTTCATTTAAAATATTATTCTAATATTATTATCTAATCAATTCCTTCTTTTTGACCTTATGAGTTCTTCCATTTCCTAATATTTCTACATTAGGACCTATTGACTAAAAATCTACTGTATAAATAGGGGAACATGTCACAAGTTAAGACCTAGTTGGCATATATTTCCTAGTGCTAGAAGAGAATTCTCATTACCTAGTACTCAATTTAGTATGGGGAAAAATATAATAAATGGTAATAAATACCCATTAGGTTAGGTCTAGTAGCAACATTATATTTCCCATGTGCTCCTATATAATATATAAATACTCTCCTTAATTTTTGTAGCACTCAATTTCTTCTATTCCCTCTCTTACTCCCTAGTAGGTGAATTTAATTATATGTACTTCAATATAAAAAACTTTATTCCTTGCATAAGAAATGGATGATACCTTATCAAAGTACTATAACCACAACTAATAATTAAACTATTTATATAATCCATCATATATGGCATCATTGTCGAGGAAGGTGTCAAGAGTTTCAATATGTGTTCCATGTGTAAGTTATATAGAAGAAACTTAATTTTTTTTTTTCATTGAAGTTTGCATGATAATTTACTTATTTTCATATAATAGATCATTTAAATTGAATGAATTGAACTATAGATAATAAGGTGAGATTTACTTTGAATAATTTTAATAACAATGTAGGAAAATATAGTATGACAATGCCAACAATAGTTGTACTAAAAACGCCTTCTACATATGCACAAAAAAACTAAGGGATGAACAATTTTATAAGAAAAGGTTTTCATAGTGTTCGAACCACTTTATACAAGTCCTATTTTAGGAATACTTGAAAATGTTACATAAATCATAGACAAAACCATAGGAACTAATACTATAGAAATCATTCAAGAAGTAACATATTTATTGTATGTCTAGTAGTTGCACAACCACCAAAAGTCACTATTGTAGAACCTTAGAGTGATATCCTTAGAGAAAAAATAGATAACAATTTTTGAGAATAATAAAAACATATGATAAGAAGAAGGATTCAATCCAAATAATTCTCTTCTAAGTAAAATATTAGGTTCTTCATCCAAGAGATCTAATTTCCCAAATACTCAAGGAATGAAATCATAAAAGAAACCAAGGTTAATGGAATTGGACTCCATGGAACTATGACATTCTAAAAATAATGTAAAAAATTCAAGGATAAAGCTCAAATTTTAAATCCACCATATTTGACTTCCCAATTGTGATGCCCCAATAGGGACAATTCCTACAAAGAATATTCTATCAAATGGATTACTAGATTTTCATGCCCCTACATGTGAGGATTTAAATAATTTCTTGTTTGAGTTTCATTTACTATGCAAGATCCATAATTATTAAGTGACATGCAAAATCTAAAAACCATATATATTTACATTTAACAAAACCATGCTTTGATAATTTATGGGCCTTGAAAGACATAACATAAAGACATGGGAGGAAATGAAGCATGAATTTCTAATAAAATATCAAGATTATTATAAGATAAGTGATACTAAAGAAAGAATATTCTAGATGTTATAGAGAGAAAATGAAACACTAGAAGATTATATGGATATGTTTTAGTTTAGATTACAAAAGTCTAATAGTGTGAGCTTAACACAAAATTCATATAAATATGTTTCACAATTATCCTATGCAAAAATGTATGAGTTGTACTAGAACTTATCCAGGTTGATTGATATAAGAAGAAACATCCAAAGAGTAATTGGTCTATTATTTACTAAGGTAGTTAGAGGGATTACAAGAAAAATTTTAAAACCTTGTTGAAGACATAAAAATAGATATTTTGGCATTGATATCAACATAATTAGATACTTTTAGGAAAGGAAGTAGGAGGAATTTAAGAAATTTTTATCTATTTTCTACCCCAAGTGCATAAGAAAACATCTAACATATGGATGTCCTATCAAATAACTAAAAATATATGACATTTGTGAGAAAAAACATGATACGAGTAAATGTATATCACTATTTGGGTTGAAGGTGGATTATGAGAAAATATAGGAGAACATGGACCATGTATACTTCATGGGCCAAAATAGACTACGGTACAAAAGTCCACCATTCTCAATTTTATTGATTTATTTTGGTCTAATTAGATGAAAATGCATTTCCTTTCCTCCTAGCTAACATCCACTTAGAATATAGAATAAAATTCTATATCAACCTCCCATGCCTCATGGCTAGAAAAATACTAACAACCTCTATCTAGAAATGGTAGTGGTGTTGAAGATGCCAAAATTCTTGGCCAAATCAAAAATAACAAAATTAACCTTAGTAGGCCTTGTTAACATCTCTACCTAACAATCTCTCTAAATTGAGCCTCAAAATTTAACCACTATGATCATAGCCTACTATGATATGGAAAAATAAAAAATTTATGAAGGACCTCTTTGAGATGCTTTCATCTCTTCTCTTTTGTCATCTTGAGGATAGTGGCAGTTCGTTAGCTTAGAGTTTAGATTTTTATAAATTGATTGAAGAACACCTAAATTTCTTCTAAGGTTCTTACTTGACTAAGCTTAATCTCAATCTAGCCCTAATGAAACATATAAATGCAATAACAAGGCATATAACTAAAATAATTTTGTTTTATGGTGGTGAAGTAAAAGATAATTTTCCTTTTTATTTTAAGATGCAAGGGTACAAGAAGAATGTAGTAAAAAATGTTCTCAGGTGACTACATGCAATTTCAATTTAATGCTAAAGCTTAAATATTTAGTTGGTCCTATAAGTGATTAGAGATTGAACTAGTTCCTCTTGGTCTAAAATATGCCTAAGTGAATGAGATGCACCCTCAAGACCTCGACCAAGAGATTGGATGCCTTAAAAATATGGATATTTGAGTCAACCTCTTAATATTTCTGGTTTCTATTTATCTAGTTGATCTAACTAAATCGGGGGTTGTAAACTAGAGTAAGAAATGCATAAGAGTTAAAAAACTAAGCTAAAATTGGTGTGAATTTGGCAACATCGAGACATAATGTAGAGAGTCTCACAATTCAAAATTATATTAAATTACCTAACATAATAGCCTACTTTCCCTATATTTTTTAACAATAAAACATGAAGAATTATGAGAATTGTTATGTCATTCCAGAACTATAATGGTAAATCCAGGTAAAAATCCAAAATGTAGAATAATTATAGCAAAATTATTTGTTCTTGGATTTAATAGAAATGCTCAACTACTTAGTAATACATACATACATGTTCAACATAAGAAATGAGAAATATTCTAGAGAAAAATCTAATTTTCATTCAAAAGGCATATAGCCTCAATCAATACAGCTATATCAATTGTAAATTCCAAAGAGCTAACCATTAGAATGGCTTACATTTTGGTATATATAGATTTACAATTACAATTGGTTATGTTATCATCATAGTTTAGGGAGTTTATTATATATCTAAAAGATTGTTGCAGTGTGTGTGCTCTCTCCTCTAGTTCATTATGTTGCAACTGATTTGGCATTATGGTGCTAATGTGGCTTGCTATTGTTCTATGTTGGGGAGTTGTAACCACTGCATCTTCATTTGGTGCATAAGATATTCTGATAGATTTATTCTTCTCTAGCTATCACACTATATCCTTAGCTATAGCAGCACAAGTGTTAGTCAAAGAAGCTTGAGTTTGTTAGGACGTTCTAACAGTAGATTCACTAGTTGAGCGCATGTTTGGAAAATTTGGTGCACATTTATGTTTGATGTTAGTTTTAGCTTTGACTATTATTTTATCAGGTGTCAAGTTCTCTATTCATCACTATCGAATATTTTGCATCCCATGCTAACATCACCATTCAAAAATGTTTGATGCTCCTTTGTATTGAGTGATAATTTTGCCCAATTGCAAAACCACCATCACAGTCAAGGTATTGTTATAAAAACCTCTCTTGCAAAGAAATCCAAAATTTTCTCTAAGGTTCTTATTTGCTTTGTGTGTTTGAATGTTTGTTAAAATGTGCAAAATATGCTAAAATACCTTGGAGGTGCAAATGACTGTTAACAAGGGGGCTATTTTTTGGTATTACTTTGATTTTCTATACTCTTTATTGTTCATGAAATTTGAAAATAAAATAAAATGTAATGTGGTTGGTCCTCATATGACCATCCTAGAACGGTGATTTAATTCATTTTATATTGAAGTGTTTTAAGTAGATTTTATCTTCTTTTGTTAAGCAAATTTTAACAAATTTTATCTTCCTTTGTTAAGCTTTGTTTTGAGCATAAAAGACAAGACTAAAATCTAACTTTAAAATGTGAATTCAGAATGGTGGTTTAATTCATTTTATCTTGTTTTTATGAACAAATTTTATATTGCTTTGTTAACAAATTTGTTATCTTCTTTTATTAAGCTTTGTTTTAAGAATAAACTAAAAATGACTAAATCTAAATTTGAAATATGAATCCCAGAATGATAATTTAATTCATTTTATATTGCTTTGTGCAATATATTTTATCTTAAATGGTGATTTGT
The DNA here is from genome assembly GCA_028583015.1 of Wollemia nobilis. Taxonomy (NCBI): domain Eukaryota; kingdom Viridiplantae; phylum Streptophyta; class Pinopsida; order Araucariales; family Araucariaceae; genus Wollemia; species Wollemia nobilis. Next base: position 49,999 of record JAQPPZ010003744.1, read on the forward strand.
CGAAGATTATGAACCATAGATGAGGAGCAGTGGAGGAAGCGGAGGAGGAGTAAAAATGGTAAGCAATAATTTTGAACCAACGAAAGGAGAAGATCCAGAGGTAGGGCAGAATGTTGTAGCTAGAAGGGAAAAGGATTCCCCATCAGCTCAATTCAAAATGGCTAAAGGTACAGATCCTCCAGATAAACCCTTAGACAAAGGGTCCCACTGGGATTCGAGAGCTGACAATAAGGGCCCAACATTTTTGGAAATGCTAAAAGGGAAAAATAAGGAGCCAGTCAGTGAACTACCACACCTAATACCAAACAACAATAGGTTAACTACGCCAGTGGATATTATGGAAAGATTCTTGGATATGGAGGCATCATCCTTAGTTGGCAAGTTTTGGGGAGGAAGTTTGAACATTAAGACTATTCGCTCATGGGTCGTGGCAAAGTGGAAAACTTTGGGAAGCTTAGAAATCATAGCCATGTCAAGAGGTTTTTTTATGATAAGACTTAACAACAAAGATGATGCAGAGCGCATCTTGACAGGACCCTGGTTTCTAGGAAGGAGTAGCCTCTTTCTAAGGAAGTGGGGGGAGGATTTTAACCCTGAGAAGAAAAACATTAATATAGCACCCATTTGGGTCCACTTACCAAACCTCCCAGCCCAGTTTGTTAATTAGTACTGGCTTAGTGTCATAGCAAAGACGATAGGAGAGCTCATGGAAATAGACCATTCAATCTGGGGAAGGACTAGATTGACGCATGCCAGGATCTATGTAAATGCAAACTTGGATTCTGATCTACCTTCTCAGGTGGAACTAGCATATGGAGAGTTTCTAAGAATTCACATTATGGAGTATGAGAACAAGCCAGCATTTTGTAGCGTGTGCAAAACCCAAGGCCACCTTCAATCCCAATGTTTGACAATAACTGCAAACAAGGAAGCCACAAGCGAAGGTTTTCTAGGGAAAGCTAATGGGAGAGGGATACCAAAGTTTCAAGGACCACGTCTTAACTTGGAAGGATATAGATAAGTTAAGAATAACCAGGCTGACCAAGCCAACATAGAACTAGAAAAAATCTAAGAGAAAGGAAAGCAACATAATGAGGGAGGCAAAAATCATAAGGTATGTAATAAAGATCCCAGCTTGAACATGTTTGATATCCTAGCAAATCTAGAAGTTGAAAAAGAAAACAGTAAGGATGATACCATCTGTTTCAAGTTTCCTAAAACCCTAGACTCCCCATCCAAATCAGGACCATCCATAGTTATTGACAAAAATCCCCAAAAGCTATGCTCAAAATGAATAAAAATTGCCAGGTCATTTCAGTTTAAACATGGAAAAAATAGAGTCAAGAGTCAAAGTTGTGGAAACAAGAGGCAAGACTATAGCTCCTAATACGGTAGTGGAGAAAATTATCCCTTATCAGGCGATCCCAACGGTAAAAGGTTCCTTGAAGGAAATCCCCCTATTTAGGAACCAGATAGGAGAGGTGAACCAAAACAAGGTTGAGGATGAAGAGGGAATTGAAAACCCCCAAAATGAGGAAGAAGGTTCAAGCCCTAGACTATCATAGTATATGCCCCCTCATTTCAGTCCAAAACAGACTAGAAGCACCACCAAGCCTCCGATAGATTACGAAAGTGAAAGAAAGAAAGGGAGAATATCTATAGCAGAGCACTATAGAATGAGAATCAATGAAGAAATTGCAAATGGAAAGCAAAGAACATTGTTACAGCAAGTTATTCTTGGCCAGGATAATAGCAAAATTGACAAACCCCCTTTGGATCAAGGAAGGGGGTGGAAAAAAATATCAAACAGTCTAAATGAAGGTTCTCTCATGGAATGTGAGAGGCCTAAACGGCCCACCAAAACAAAGGATGGTGAAGTCTATAAGGAAGGATTGGAATCCTACTATCATTTTTCTTCAAGAAACCAAAATAGATGTGGCACAATCAGCACTTATAGCTAGAAGGATTTGGAAGCAAGGGGAAGTGGCCTTTCAACAAAGCGAGAGGAGCATCTGGGGGCCTCATGATCTTATGGGATCCTATTAAAATAGAAGGAAGTATTATTCAGGAAAATGAAAGAGTCTTAAGCATATTATTTCATGATTTTGATACTAATAAGAATTGGATTATGTCAAATGTCTATGCCCCCACCTCTGTCCAAGGTCCGTCTGAACTGTGCGAGTTTTTGGGGCATTTGAGCCAAGCTTTTAAAGACATTCCTTGGGTGATTGGGGGAGATTTCAATACCCCCCTTTACCCATCTGATAAGAAGGGAGGATCTGGGTTGCCCTCAAGGAGCATGGACGACTTGAATGAATTCATTAACACAAATGAATTTATGGATGTAAGACTAAAAGGAGCCAAATTTACATGGAGTAACAAGAGGATAGGAAGTCAGCTAATTCAAGAAAGGTTGGATAGGTTTTTTTAATCCAAGGAAGCTACAACAATGTTTGGTGATTCATCATTACAAGCCCTTCCTAAATGTGCTTCAAACCATAATCTTATTCTATGGGAGGCATTTCAGACTAACTCCTTTAAAAATCCATTCAGATTTTTGTCAATGTGGGTTAAACATCCAGACTTCAAGAAACGAATAGAGGAATGGTGGCAACAGCCTATCCAGGGAAGTGCTTCCTTCAAACTATCTCAAAAACTTAAGATGGTGAAAAACAACCTTAGAATATGGAATAAAGAAGTATTTGGAAATATTTTTGAGAATAAGAGAGCAGTGGGGGAAAAACTGAGAATAATAGAAAGCAAAATCCAAAATGGAACCTATGATGAGGCGACAAGGACTAAAGAGAAGGAAACCCTTTGTGAGTTTTATAATATTTTAGCTTGTGAGGAGATGTATTAGAGGCAAAAATCAAGGGCATTATGGCTAAAGGAAGGGGACTCTAATTCAATTTTTTTCAATGTTACCGCATTGATCAATAGAAGCAACAATAATATTAGAAATTTAACTAAGGTGGATGAATCCTCAACTCAAAATATTCATGAGATCAGGGACGAGGCTGTTAATTTTTCAGTTCACTATTGGGTGAAGAACGGGTCTGTAATGCCAAAGCAAAGGACTCTCTCCTTCAATTCATTCCACAACTCATTGATGAAACTATTAACAAGTCTCTTACAGTAGCTTTTTTAGATGAAGAGATCAAGGAGGCTTTGTTTAACATGGATCTTGACAAAGCTCCTAGGCCCGATGGGTTTTCACCACAATTTTTCCAAGTTTGTTGGGATATTGTTGGAGTAGAAGTTATTGTTGCAATCAAGGATTTTCAAAGTTCAAATCATATTCCAAGGCGTTTCAATTCAAATTTCATTGCTTTGATCCCTAAAGGCCCCAACCCCAAGACTATGGCTGACTTTAGGCCAGTTATCCTGTGTAATATATCCTATAAAATTATGTCCAAAGTTTTAGCCAATCGTTTGAAGAAAGTTCTACCGGTTATCATTGATCCAAGTCAAGGAAGTTATATACAAGGAAGATCAATCTTAGATGGAGTTATTACTATTCATGAGGCTCTTCATACAGCCGCTCAGACCAAAAAAGCAGTCATGGATTTAAATATAGACATGAACAAAGCTTATGATAGGATAAATTGGGAATTCCTAGAGGCAATTTTATTAAAATTTGGCTTCAAAATGAAATGGGTCAAGTTAATAAGAGAGTGTATTTCTAAGCCTTATTTTTTAGTTTTGGTTAATGGGTCTACTATAGGTTTTTTCAAAGTAAATGTGGTCTAAGACAAGGAGATCCCATAAGTCCTATGTTTTTCATCATTGTAGATGAGGCCTTGGGAAGAACTATTAAGGTAGCAGCGGTAGCTGGACTCATATCAGGTATAAAGGCCACGTCGCTAACTACCCCGATGACATACCAGCAATTTGTTGATGATACATTGCTACTGACTTTGGATTCAATGGTTGAGGCAAGAAGTATTAAAAATATTCTCATAATGTATGAAGAAGCGGCTAGACAGAAAGTGAATTTTGATCAGAGCAAACTTTATTTCATCAATACCCCCATTCCTAGGTAAAATAGCATATCAAGGATCATGGAATGTCAGATTGCATCCCTTCCCACCTCCTATTTAGGTCTTCCCCTATTTACGGGGAAACCTAAAGGATCAATGTGGAACATAGTTCTAGAGAGGATCCAAAAAAATCTAGCAGGTTGGAAAGGACATATATTATCTCAAGCAGGCAAATCAGTTTTAACTATGGCTTCACTTCAAAGTATACCCGTTTACTTCCTATCAGTGTTCAAAGCTCCCAGCAAGGTGTATCACAAAATTGAGAAGCTTCAAAAAAAATTCTCTGGTCAGGGACTGAGGATAAGAAAATGATCCATTTAGTAGGTTGGAACAAGGTTTGCAAACCTAAAGCTGATGGGGGGTTAGGATTGAGGAGAGTTGCTCATCTCAATACAGATTTTTTAGCCAAACAAGCGTGGCGGTTATTGACTAAGGTCGATAATGAATGGATAGCCATAGTTATGAGGAAATACCTCCAAGGTGTGAACTTCCTTAATGACAACTTAGCAAGCAGGGGATCTGCTTTTTGGAAGGCAATCCTCATGAGTAGGGATCTTGTCAAGAAAGGTCTTATATGGATTCTAGGAAATGGATAAACAATAGACTTTTGGAAGGATCGGTGGGTGAGAGCTGAGGAGTTATCCCAGAATCCTTGCTTTGCTAGTATTCAAGAGCATATGGAGAAGCATATTGGGAAGAAGGTTGTAAATTATATGTGGCAGGATATAAATATCAATAGGTGGAAACACATCAGAGTACAGGGTTTTGAAGCGGAGTATGAAGAGCTTTATAACATTTTAACTCAGCAAATTATTCCCTCTGGAGAGGATGAAGATCACATTGTTTGGGATGAGACTAAAAGTGGTGAATTCACAGTTAATACTGCCTATAATTTGCTTCTCAATGTGGAAGGTCAACAATTTCAACCGAGTTTGATTTGGATCAATGGCTTAATTTGTAAAATATCCTTTTTTTCATGGCTGGTGATTCAAGGAAAAATCTTCACTATGGACAATATGTTATCCAAAGGTATGGTTATTGCTAATCGTTGCTACATGTGTAGGGTAGGATGGGAGACAACCCAACACTTGTTTCTAGAGTGTCCGATAGTGGAGTCCATCTTGGATGAAATTTTCCAAGCCTTTAAGATCTCGTGGGTTAAGCCTGCTCTTATATCCGAAGTGTTCCATCAATGGCCTCAACCCTTTGTTAGCCTAAAACTTAAGTACCTATGTAAAATCTATTGGCATCATTTTCTCTGGCATATTTGGCTAGAAGGGAACCATAGAGCCTTTAAGGATACCATTCACAACCCAAAAACCATCCTCGACAGGATTATTGTCTTTACGAAAGAAAACCTTAGCATCTTAGTGGTTGAGAACTACTCAATTCCTCCCCAAGAAAAACAATTAGCTCGAGCCTTAGGTATTGAGGACAAACCTTCCATTACTTTGCCCAATCCTAGAAATGGGATTTCTTGGGAGCCACCCCCTAGGGTTGGTTTAAACTAAATTTTGATGGTGTAGCCAAGGAGAACCCAGGAACAGCTAGAGCTAGAGGAATAATCAGTGATCATCAAGGAAATATGGTCAAGGCCTTTGTTGAACCATTGGGAATTAGAACTAATAACGAAGCAGAAGCTAGAGCCCTTTGGAGAGGGTTGCAAGTAGCCCAAGCAACTCAAGGTAACTTGATGATTGAAGGTGATTCCATGAACATCATCAACCTGTTAACCAATGGAAAAAAACCTCTATGGATAATCGAGGGAGTCATCCATGAAGTGAGGATCCTTTTTATGAAAAGACATAACAGGAGGGCTCGTCACATGTACCGTGAGGCCAACAAGTCAGCTGAAAAATTAGCCAACATAGGTGTTGATGTTGGTAGTTTTGTGACATGGACACAAGGTGTGCCACATGAAGTGGAAAACATTATTCGTCATGAAAAGAAACCTACCCGTTAAGGAGAAATATGAATGGGTGTTCTTTCCCCATGGAGCTGGTAATAACTATGGGGTTTTCCTCTAAATCATACCAAATTGGAAATGAAGGTAATAGGGTGTAAGCCTTGGAAGATTTCAACAGAGAATAGGAAATTAGCAAGCAACAAGTTTCACAAGTGCAAAGTTCCAAACTTCAATTTCTTGTCAATGTAAGTAATGTTTACAGTTATGTTTAGGTATGGGTGTGCCTTGTTAGTAAGGTGTTGTAGGGGATTCAACACAAGTTTTGGTAAGAAATTTTCAAGGATGACTAGGATCTACAATCTCAGCAGAAGGTTGGATATTGTAATAGGTTTTGGGTTAACCTGCAAAACCCGATAATTAATGAAGACTTTTATTTACCAAAAAAATATATATTTTATCTTGCTTTGTTAACAAATTTTTATCTTGCATTGTTAAACAAATTTAAATGATAAAACCTATGTAGTGCAAGAATCTATTTTTTTTTTTAAGTGAAAAACCCCTTGCGGGGCCGCCTTGGTCTAAGAGACCATGAACAGGGGGTTCTACACCATCAAAGTCACCCGGGGTCGCACCCGACCTTGCCCGTACCAACATTATCAATTGGATTTTGGGTACCCAATTCAGCTTTTTGGTAGGGTGGAGATTCGAACCTGGGACCTCCCTTGGAGGATTGCCCTCTCCTCTCAAACTCACCTACAACACCTGGGTAAACTAATTTATAGTGGAAAACACCCCTTTCGAGGTGCCACTTTCAACAGGTTGGGCATAGGAGGAATAGAGCCTTGTCGGCCTCTACCAGCATAGAGGACATTCCTAACTATACCATATATCTGCAAGATGGATACAAGGGGAATGGAACCTGGATCGACCTCTACCAAAACCCAGGTCATTTACCGCTGCACCACAACAAGCAGATAAAAACTAATTTATAGTGGAAAACACCCCTTTCGAGGTGCCACTTTCAACAGTTTGGGCATAGGAGAAATGGAGCCTTGTCGGCCTCTACCAACACATAGGATATTCCTAACTATACCATATATCTGCAAGATGGATACAAGGGGAATGGAACCTGGATCGGCCTCTACTAGCACCCAGTGCATTTACCACTACACCACAATAAGCAGATTGCAAGAATCTATTTTGAAACCTTAAAAAAATTTCTTAATTAAATGTGTCCAAATAATTTAACAAGTTAGCCTTGAGCAACAAAATTATTTGGATGTTTTAATTACTTCAAAACCCCCATTATTGATTTTTTGTGCAAAATAATGTAATATTTTAGGGCTTTGAGTGCTTTATGGAACTTAAAGAAAATAAAATGAAAATAAATGACAAAAGCTAGGGTTAGAGAAAAAATGAAAAAACGAGAAAAATCTGAAATAATTTGAAACAACATTCAAAAAAATGATCAAAGAGGGCTACTCTAAACTAATTCTCCTATTTTGTAGAAAATGGAAGATTATGAATATTAAACAAAATCGGGTTAGACCTGCATCCACACAATCTAAATCTGATTAAGTGCAAGAATATGAGGAATAAAAGCATGCATTAAAAAATTTAATGATGCTACCATATTCATGTATAAAACACCATTAAATAACTTCAATACATGCATGATAAAGATGTGCAATGAAAACATTATATTCAAAACCTTCTTTTTGTTGCATACAAGGTAAAAAAATCAATTGCAATATCTTAAGAGCCTTCCAATCCTTCTTCATGCCTCCATGTTTCAAAAAAATTCCCACCCCGTTTCTGTGTTTGCATGTGTTTTTAAAATTTTCAATAAAACACTTTATTTCATTTTCTCTTTTTCTTTTCTTTTTTCGTTTGGTTTTGAAACGTTCTTCCTTCCATGTGAATACTTCTCCCTCATTTGGTGTTGTAACATTTTTCTTTTTTTTCTTTCCCTTAGGAACCATCATGCTTAATAATTTTTAAATTTATTTTAAGGTCTTGTTGGGTAACGCTTTGTCATTAGACCCCACTCCAACAACACGTGCTACATGGGGCCTTCTTTATCCATGACATAACTCTTCCTTCTAACTTTTATTTAAAAAAAAATGAGAGCTACCCCTACATGTTTCCATGTACTAGTCTAATATAGGAATGTTTCTGTGGTATTAGGTTACTTTCCTCTCAATACACTCCATGTGGATATCAATATCAACCACCATAACTTTGACCAACATACCCTCGGGAAAAAAATAGGTGATTGGACACACTCCTCCATGTGTGTTTGGTGTATGGGCCCTCTATGTATTCATGCTACACCATAGTCACGTGCCTTCTAATAAGAGTGAATAGCCATGCAAAAATTATTGATATTGTTTTCGGACACCTTTCCCTTATTTGAAATCATGTCGAACTACCTTATGCTTCTGAATTTAAAAAACATGTATCTACAGGCATGGGTGTTCTTCGTCTACTAGATTGAGTGTTGTCATTAGGGGTGACTGACACATTTAATGTTGCTCGTAATTTTCTTAGTCATATTTGCCATGTGGCTATGATGTACTGATATGCCCTACATGGCTAAAGGCTAGCAACACTCAGTTCTTGATTGACTTCATTTCATCCTCCTCATGTGCACGATGTGTAGCAGATACCAAGAATGACGACATGATAAAATTGAAACATCATTCATAATTCTACACAAATTTTCATGCTTAGTTTGATACACCTTTACAACCTCCTATTGAACTCTCTATCTTTCAATAGGTGTTTCCTCCACATTATCACTGTCATGGTAGAATATGCTCATACACACCTAGAGGAAAATACTTTTGGTTTGAGCAAAGTTGTCCCACACTACTCAATGTGAAATCTTATCCCATCTACGATTGAATGGCCTACCATTTCTATCATCATCTCTTCCATGAATATGTTCGGCATCATCTATGTTTGCTAGTTACCTTCTATTTCCATTAATTCAACCTCCACGTCTTCGACTGTGCATGCTTTGTGTTAATACAGACTTGCAAAATGGGATACCAAAATTAATGAGCCCTAGTGACGTTGCGCTTCATGTCCTAGTCATCAAACTCGTGAGCTAGCGAACATCATCTGATAACTTATTGACATGCACACGCTTCACCTCACATGTCACATTTGAGTTTGTATCTGAATCATACCACTTGATCATAGTAATTTACAACGATGTCATCAGGTTTCTTTGGTTTATATCTGTCAACTTGATGTAAATATTTATTACTCTGGGAGTCACCCAATCCATTCAAAACATATATATACCTACATTTAGTATGAAAACCTTAGCCTTGCAGTTACATGCAATAATATAATCAAAAAATTAAAAGATCACTTTAAATTTTACATTTATCATGTTCTAGCTTAGTAGGCATTTCTACTTTTTTGAATATGAGGAGCATTCGATTAGTTCCTAGAATGAGTGAAGTCACATATAACAAACTAGGATTATGCAAACACAAACATATGTTTGATAAAAGACATTATGTTCTCTTTTAAATCACGGTGGAAATAAGACTTTGAAATGAACTAAATGACTTTGACTATTCATAAGTATGCTTTGAATCCCATTTGAACTAGTTCTTAGAACCAATCATAATGCCCCAAAACCTAAACTTAGAATTCATTGCAAAACTTCATGGTGTAAATTAATCAACACAACACTAAATGTAACCAATATTTCAAAAAGATAACAAAAAAAAATTAAAAGTGGGTCCCCAAATTTAGGGTGTGTTGTGCAATGGCAACATCACTTTGATTTCTTATCTTGGTAAAGCACTTTGTTAGGTGCCAGATGTAATTCATGCCTTATGTTTTTTTATTCTATTATTTTGTTGATCTAGGTTTTTATGATGCTCTTGCTTATGTAAGCACTCAAAACTGATTGATATTTAGGGCTACCATACCCAATAGATTGTGCTATTATGCCAAATGTTGGACTCTCATACTTAATTAGTTTCTTGTTTCAAGAAGTTGAATACTTTATCAAGTCATGGCAAACTATTTATCCTCCCTTGCTCACATCAACATTATTATCTTCCCAAGGTGTTGTATCTCAAATGTCATAATTTAATTCTATTTTGCTAAATTTAGCACTCAAAACCATCTAGCCAAACTACTTAGTCAAAAATTTAATTTGGACTTTCTTGATTTAACTATTGGGTGTTAGATGATTTTCATACTTAGAAAAATTTTGCATCTTGTCTTGAACGCCTTATCTTTCCTTTGATTTGACCATTGTTCTAGATATTCGATAGTGTCACTTGGCAAAGATGCAGGGTATTTCATTGATAAAACTCATCTACCTATCTAGAGATGTATATGGGTGGAAACTTTTATGCATATTATTGGTGCCTTGTGGGGAGGTTTTTTCTTGTAAGAGCATTGAACCCATCTAGCCTTATCCACTTGGGCCATGGATTCAAAATTGAAACAAAAATTCAATTTTTTCTTGTACAAGGGTCATCCTCCTAGATGCTATCTATTTCTAAAGTTCCATATCTATTGTTGGATTATTCTTACCCTTATATAACTGCCCTAGATGTTTCTCCTTGCTAACTAGCTACTTGGTCTTTTGAAGGCTCTCCTAGCAACTAAAATAGCCTACATATTTTTTCCCATGTTCTCTAAGAGGAAATATTTATTACCCTAAATTCTTGGAGGATATTTTGCAGCTGATAGTAGAGGTCATAAGAAGGATTCTTGTATCTTCAGGTTAGTTTTGTAGTCTTTGTCAATATAATAACAACCTATTAAATAATACAATAACTTGATCTATCATTAGAGGCTTAGGTAATGTGTCAATTTCACTTCCATCACTCACCTATTGGTCCAAAAGTTGACTCAGTTGCTCCTTAGTGTAGAAATTCTCATTTGCATCCTAAAATCATAGAAATCCAAGCTCTGTGAGTTCATGGATTACTAGCTTCACCTTGTTATTGCTTGCCTTGAGTTCATTAATCATCTCTTCTTCCTTTACAATTAGTCAACTTCCCTCAATGATCTGGTTTGTTAGAAACTTAGATTTCCCTAGATACCTTTGTGAGTGTTTTAGCAATTAGGGGTATTCTTCTTTGATCCTGAGAATCTATTGGAAAAAATTTACCTAATTATATTTTGGTCATCAATTCTTCCTTGGCTCTAGGAAGATCTCCATTAGCACCCAGGATTAATTTCACCCTACTATTTCTTTGTCTCATAAGAGAAAATACCTCCATTGCAACATTTTTTTATCTTCATCTAGTATTGGCTCTTAAACTATTTTAGCATATCTTTAGAGATTATTTGCCACTTACGCTTCCTCTTTTCCTTCTTTACTTTTGCTTGTATTTCTACCTAGATATCTTAGATTTAGAACTTCATTTTCACTTCTTGTAATTTCTTTCCTTTTGAATGTGCTTTATTGCACTCTTGCTGCAATTGCTCCTTAAATTTGTGTATCTTTTCATCCTTCTGTTGTAGTTTTTCCTCCATGGGATATTTTTCTATTATCTATTCTAGCTCTAGAATTTCATTCTCGAGACTATATTTCTTTGTTTTCCTTGCTCAATATTTTCTTTAGGTTTTTGTTCTTCCTTTCTATAGCTACAAGCTTTACACTTGACTAATTGCTTTACAAGAATAGAGTATTTACCTCAATGCATAGAGCCTAAAGTGTATCTATATTTGAAATATGAGAGATGTATTTTTGCACATTGATATTACAGTCCTCTACTATCATATCTGCATTTGGATTATTTATCTTTGAGTGTGCAATCATCTTAACGTGTTTTTCAATAATTGGATCTACAACATTGGTGAGCAAAAATTCATGTCCCAAAAAACATTCATTTCTATTCCATAAATTATCAATCCGGTAAGTCCGTAAACTTATGAGTGTCATGCACAGTATATTCCTACAATGTTGGGGAATGAATCTGGATGTACCTTATTTAGTTTGGTGGGGGAAGTCTAAGCATTTTTATTTCAGCCAAACTAAATAAACTAAGTGCAGAAAATTAAATAAATAAATTACGAACTAAAACTAAGTGTTGGAAATAAAACTACGAAAATAAAATGCAAGGAAATAAACACACACAACTAAATTAAATAAAGCAAGAACTAAAGCAATAAACTAATCTATAGAAAATAAAGAACAAAAATAAATAGGGGATAACTACTGGAAGAAGTGGTCCCAAGCTCCCATAGATAGTCACCCCAGCTCGCTGCGTAGAGCTTGCTCAGGCAAGAGGAATTGCACTCTTAATAAATTTGAAAATAAGTAAAATAAAATAGTTCTTCTATTAAAATTAATCATCGTCCTCTCTCAGGTAAGACCTGTGCATTTATACAATGTACAACCTTCCTCTATTACATTTTTAGGCAAGTCTATTTCAGACTTATAGTAGATACATAGAAAATAGGACAGCCAATCAATCCTAACAAGCATGCACTAATAATAATAGTCATGCACTAATTTTACCCGTAGGATAAATCATGCATGTTCTATTTTTATCAGAATATAATATGTTCAAAAATAATGGATCCATTCGGATGGTTGTCCTCCTTAGTCGCTAATGGATCTGATTCTTCCATGCTATCTATTACGCATATCATTTTACTAGTAAATCGTTGCTTCAATTGATTCATGAGTGTGAGGAGAAATGCTCACCTTACAAAGTTATCCGGTTGATCGATTAATAATAGAAGTGTCTTATTTAAATGCATAGAATAAAATATCTCCTTTATCTTCACGTGTTTTGGTAGCTATCCCAACTTGGTGCATATGACGTGGAGTCAATGGTCAACATGGTCCCACTTGCCTTCTTGGTCAATCTTGCAAAGTATGGAGGTGTGGAGGCACCTTCTACACTAGGAAGGCATCTACTCCTGCTGGGAACATTCTCCATCAGGAAGGCTCCTACTTCTAATGGGTGCCTTTCGCATCAGGAAGACGCCTACTTCTGTTGAATGCCTTCTCCATCAGGAAGGTGCCTACTTTTGTTGGGTGCCTTCTCCATAAGGAAGGTGCCTACTTCTTTTGGGCACCTTCTCCATCAGGAAGGTGCCTACTTCTGTTGGATGCCTTCTCCATAAGGAAGGCACCTACTTCTACTAGGTGCCTTCCTTGAAAAGGAAGACACCTGCTCTCATGCCTTAGTCTTCTAAATTAGAAGTATGCTAGGTCCAAGTGGATGTAGACTGGAAAACACCACATTAGTAATAAAACCTGCATTTATACACATTTCCCACTAAAAACACCAATCAAGCATAATATTGGATTTTCTATCAATTATATGCATAATTTATATAAAATACATCTCATATGCTAATTAAATCAATGATAATGCCCCTTAATAATGTATATAAAATGAGCATTTCTAGTTCTCATCATCCCCCCATGCCTAACATGTGCCACGCCCTCGTGGCACCAAAAGCTAAAGTTATCCCTCTTGTAGGCTGACCATACCTAAAATATTGTCATGTCCTCATGACAACAGCCCCAGGATAATAATATATATATTTTTTCTTTTCTTTTATTTTTTCTTCTCTTTTTTTCCTTTTTTTTTCAATGGCCTTCAGCACCTTTATTTTTTCGTCGTTGAGCGCTGCTATTTTTTATTTAGCACTGCTGTGTTTTTTTTCTCAGTACTATTTTTTTTATTTAGCACTACATTTTTTTTTTGTTTATTTAACACTGTTGTTTTTTTTCTTCTTCTTCCATTGAGTGCTTCTATTCTTCACCCATCGAGCGCTGCAGCACCAGCAGAAATCTGAAACACATCCTGACTAATCATTGTGGACAAATACTTAAATTGTGACCACACTGTTTAGGGCAAATGACTACTGCACTAATTTTTTTTATAAATGTTGGCATTTTTCAATGTTGCACATTGGTCATATTTGGTGAGACCAAATTGGTTTAAAATAAGTGCAGTCACCAGCCGCTACTTTTACCCACATATGAAACATATTTGACATCTCCAGAACCTCCTTTGTGGTACAGAGTAGCATCATTTATATGTGTTCACTCAAGTCGGCTGCCATTGTCATGAGGTGACAATGAAAATGATGCCAAATTTATTCACGTAGATGTCATAGCCTCTTTTTTTTGTTATATCCGAGGCATGTCATGTGTTTGAATTGTAATGGGAGTTTTGAAAAACTATGGAGTCATCGACTGATATTAGCATAGAAATAATTTTAAAATAACTATACACATAATTAATAGGAAAATCAGTACATACCTAGGTGAATTTCGTAGAACCTGATGTATATGATGCTGGTGGTGTGAGACATCTTCATGTTGGTGCTCTTGGAGATTTTATTTATTTATTTTTCTCTCTGACTGCCTTCTTCCTCCACACCACTAATTATCATTGTTCTTATTTCTTTTGTAGGTGTGGATTTAACAAATCCAGCATCGCAGCCATAATTTACCATTTTTTTTATTCTTCCCCCTTAAATTGGTGACGTCCTCGTTGCCAGAAATAGGTCCCTCTATGCAAAAATTCTACAGCCTTCCAAACATTAGATCCCATACTGAATAACATGCACCCCCATAAAGGGAGAATAACATCGCTTATTGGTGCCTTCCTCTAGGTGGAAAAATGCACAACTATACTGGACTGATTGTAGGCACTCTCTTCCTGGTGGGAAGTAAGTGCCTTTTCGCTTTGCCGCACTCCTAATTGTAGGGTATGGGATGTTACATCTGTTCGGCCTAGTTTAAGCCCGTGCTGCCTACATATTGTGTTCATGGCCATGTCCTACGAAACTATACACACAAAAACTAGAAAACAAGAATCATGCCTGTGCTTGAGGCCCTAGATCTTAGGATGCCTTTAGATTGCATTCAGAGGACACGATTACCTGCACACACAAAAGCAGGAAAATAGGAGTCATGACTTTGTGCCTGTTAGGCCCTAGCTCTCAGGATGCTCGTAGCTTGCATTCGGTTCATGATTTCCTGCAAAGCAATAAGAAAGCAATTTTTATGCTAAGAAGGACATGTTCTATGTATTTTTTTCATTGGGAGGATTTGCATGATTTTTTTTTTTGTTGATCAAGACATCTCTACTGTATGCCATCAAGGTACCTCATCACTTATTCCTCTTTTTCTCTTTGTGCCATAGAACCACCCAAGTGCAAGAAATGGATCAAGGTGCCTTCTTGTTGTGGAAGGCGCCTGCTTGTTGTGGAAGGCGCCTTCAATGTATGGCACCTTCTTGATGTGAAAGGCACCTCTAATGTATGGTGCCTTCCTAATGTGGAAGTTGCCTTCAATGTATGGCACCTTCCTGATGCGGAAGGTGCCTCCAATGTATGGTGCATTCCTGATGTGGAAGATGCCTCCAATGTATGACACCTTCTTCATGCAGAAGGCACCTCCAATGTATGGCACCTTTTTCATGCGGAGGCACCTCTATTGTATGGTGCATTCTTCATGCAGAAGGCACCTTCTTGATGATCAAGGCATCTTTCACTTCATTTTTTTTTCACGTATCCTCCCCTTTTTTTCTTTTCTTTCTCTCTTTTTTTCTTTTCTTTCTCTTTTTTTTTTTATTTTCTCTCTTTTTTTCTCTTCTTCTCTTTTTTTTTTTTAACGAATGATTGAACATTCATCCAAGCTACTGGTATGGTATGGGGTCTCTCCCATGCCGATTTCTGATCCACTCTCACAAATGTGAGGTGATTGTTAATGGATCTCATTGACCATTATTCGAATATTGTCTCGGCACTCTACTTTGTACGTGGTGTAGCATCTTTGACTCCTCTCATCATTTACTCATGTTGTAACAGTCACACACCTTATAGCAAAACTTTCCCAAAGTTTCATAAGCACCTTGGACTAGAAGCCTTTCACTTGATCAGGGTTACTTAGCCAACCTTCAGGTGCTAATGTTACCAAGGTAAAATTCTACTAGCTTTCACCTACTAGATTGTATGCTACATGATCAGGTACACGAGATAGTTTGTATAGTGTTATTGCGAACTCCACGTATAAATCTCAATTCATGAAATATTTACAGACACCTCCTTATTTTTCTACATCGCACTTCATGTTGTCCTACAAAACATAAAAGAAAAATCTAAACTAAAGGCATTAAAATAAAATTCTAACTAATTTTTTTTTTTTCATTTTTTGTCATTATATATATATATATATTATCTTCTTATTACTTCCAGGCTCCTCCCTTGCTTTATTTAGTGATCGGTTGGAGATTTCTCATTTCCTTTCTAGACCAACCTGGTCCTAGGGAAAGAGGATACTTTCTTCCAACAAGTAACAAAAAATAAAGCTTCTATTTTTTTATCTGCATTTTAACTTGGAGCCTTTTTTCAATAGAAGATATTTTTTCTTTTTTTTATGAACACTATAAACAATGTTCATTGTGCTTTTGGTGGCAATAATGAAGGTGGGGTCTCCCCCATGCCTACATCTGAACTAGTATTCTAAAAAATTATCAATTTCATTATCAACTAGTTTGATGTGTTGTAGCATGAGAAGAGCAATTTCCTCCTTTGACCTCAAAATTTTTTTTAACATAATGATAAAATGTGTAGGCTAGAAAATGACTATTTGTGGGTTAGCAACTTGGAGAAAACATGGCATAGCAGTATTTAAAAAACACATGCTAGTTTCTGATTCACCAGGTCGCCTTAAGTGCAAGTGAAGAGCATACTTCATAACAACATGTTATTTAAAAATTTTGCTCTGTCATTTTTCTTGCTATTAATTTCATCATTAAAAAACATTTACCAATACATTGCAAAATGTTCAAGCCTA
Organism: Wollemia nobilis; assembly: GCA_028583015.1. Taxonomy (NCBI): domain Eukaryota; kingdom Viridiplantae; phylum Streptophyta; class Pinopsida; order Araucariales; family Araucariaceae; genus Wollemia; species Wollemia nobilis. The sequence continues at coordinate 66,761 of JAQPPZ010003744.1, forward strand.
TAAAAATTTTTAATTTAAAACCAAGCTTCTAGAGGCACAATTTTTCAATGGTTTCTGTATAAAAACACATCCCTAAAAATTTTCAATCAAACCTGGGTTGTGCTTATTTATTTTAATTTCTTGAAACCATTTAGAACATGATAGAAATCCTTCATTGCTAGATTTTTCTAAATTTTTTCAACAACATGTTTTATTCCTACTTCTACACTTAATTTGGTACATCAGGTTCATTCCCATGTTTACATGAGAAGCTAGAAAATGTAAACAGTTGCCTATGGGATTTTTCTCTAAATGTGTCGGCAACTATTTTTGGCCTTATAAAAATGCCCTTGGTAGACTCACTCTTCTCAGGTAAAATATCTACAGGTAATTTTAAAAATAAGCTTTTTATCTGACCTGTAAATCAGAACACTACAGTTTAGACACTCCCTGGTAATGGCGCCAAAATGGTGAGCAGAAATTCATGTCCCAAAAAACACTCATTTCTCTTCAATAAATTATCAATCTGGTAAGTCCGTAAACTTATGAGTGTCACACACAGTATATGCCTACAGTGTTGGGGAATGAATCTAGATGTACCTTATTTAGTTTGGTGGGGGAAGTTTATGCATTTTGATTTCAGCCAAACTAAATAAACTAAGTGCAAAAAATTAAATAAATAAATTATGAACTAAAACTAAGTGCTAGAAATAAAACTATGAAAATAAAATGCAAGGAAATAAACACATAGCTAAATTAAATAAAGCAAGAACTAAATCAATAAACTAATCTACAAAAAATAAATAACATAAATAAATAGGGTAGGACTACTACAAGGAGTAGGCCCAAGCTCTCGTAGATAGTTTGCCCAGCTAGCTGCGTAGAGCTTTCTCAGGTAAGAGGAATTGCACTCTTAATAAATTTGACAAGAAGTAAAATAAAATAGTTCTTAAAATTAATCGTCGTCCTCTCTCAGGGAAGACATGTGCATTTATAGAATGTACACATTTATATAAAATTCATCAAACATCATATGTCTGGGTGGTTTCTAGTTCTCTGTTATCTTATGGTTGTTGTTGTTCTACCTATTTTTTATATTTTCTTTTATGTTTTGAATCATCAAAAAACTTTTGATAAAGGATTTTAAGCAGTAGGGTATGGTAGTAAAATTTTCAGGGCTTTGAATTTTTAAATTAGTTGAGGTTATTTGTGCCTCCTATACATGGGGTGTGGCTTCTATTATTGATGATATAGTAGGTAGAGGAGTGGCTTCATTAGTAGGGCTAGGTGGTGGAGATGACTAATTAGGTAAAGGTTATTGAGGTAGTGGAACTATTTCATCAATAGAAAAGAGAAAAGTAAACGTACATATTTCTTCCACTTTCGATGGTGGTTTTTGGACTACTACATTAGATAGTTTGATTTGTGCATTAGACCTGTATAAATTTCTCCAACTATAGTCTTTTGGCCAATCTTATTTTCTCCTTCTCTATGGTTTTTGGATGTTCTTTTCTCTTCTATTTATCACTGGGTCCTTCTTTTAAAGTCAAAGGTTTGGTCTTTTTTACACCTATCATGTCAGTTATTCTCTTTATAGATACCACCTTCTATGCTTCTATTTTAGCATCTTATTACTCTAGTTATCTCTTGATATATTCTGATGTGACCTCCATAATTAAAATATTATTAGACACCTCAACTTTTTTATCTTGTGTTATTTATCTTCTTTGTAGAGGTGCTTGTTCTATATTGGCATCATTTTTTGAGCCTCCATGGCCTATTAGGGGGTCTACCTGTGTGGAAGTTAGTTAAGGAGCTTCCACTTATTCTTGGTATATCTCTTCTTCCTCATCCTTCAATATCATTAGGCCTAGATATATTTCATTTTTATGCCTATTCATCCATTTTTTATATTTAGCCTTGAATTCATCCTTGAACGACTTGTTAGATGTATTAAGAAAGGCCTTTTTTTAATACCATGTTCATAGCATTGTATCCACCATCCTTTGATCATGTTTTCATCATAATATAGGTCCTCTTTAATTTTTCCAATCCGTGCATACTCATAGCATGTCCTCCATGAAGGTCTTTCTTGCATCTGATGAATATTCATCTCCATGGCACTACCTTTGTCAGTATTTCTAAATTTCTTGATTTTTGAGCATGGAATGTGGTCAAATGTAGGGGTCTTATTATTAATTTGGGCCAAATTTACTTTGAATTTACCCTTTGTATCATAGTGCCACATGTGAGGCACCACTAGAAATTAAAGTATATTGAGATTATCATCAAGAAATTTTACTTGTACCCTAATTTTCATTGCAATGTCTTCAAACTTATAGGGGTAGCGATAGGTACAATAAGTTTTAGCTTGCGAACTAAAATGATCATTTGTTTCATCTATCTATTTGTAAAGCCCCATTCCAAATATCTAGTCTGTGACATAGTATGGTAGTAGATATGGTGTTATGGAGAAACCATATAGCTAGATTATTGTATCATCCATTAAGAAATACCAATACCCTATTTCTCTTTTCTTACACATTAGCTTATCTATGGCTTCAGAACTAAGGTGGGGTATTAGTCCATAGAAAATTCCAAAGCAAGACCCAAAAATTTTCTATTAAAAACCAAATAAGAATATGTTTATCTAAGAACTGGGGTCCAATCCACCATTGAGTGGGGCTGATTATTTTCTACTTTAATAAGGTTTATATTAAGTAATTTTGATGGCATGTGGAATAGAAATAGCTAGGCTAAAAATGAAGGATAGAATAATTTTTTGCTTTCTTTTAGCTTTAAGGAAAGCAACTAGTTATGAATTTAAGAACTTGGAAATAATCTCAATCAAAGAATATAGGGTTATAAGTAGTAGTCCCTTCATAGTTGTGCACATTGGTGACCACATATACAAGGGATAATTTATAATTATACATAAATTTTTCAAAATGTAGTCCAAGAATTATAGATAGCATTTATAATATTACCTAAAGAGTATCTTTGGAGTTTAGGAACTTAATAAGTTTCTTTAGAAAGTCATTGGAAATTTTTCCTATATGCATTTTTAACTAAGTCATGAAAGTAGGGTTTTCTAAATAGCTTATTTGCTCAACTATGCTAATAGGATTAAGTTTCATACCTGGTTGCTCTCCCATTATGAAATCATTTATGATTAACTCGTCAGTGATAGTGAATAGCTTTTGCTTCTTTTCATTGTATACTATTGCTATTCCAAGGTCATAGTATTTCACTATCACCTTGATAAGCTTAGGATAGGGATGTACAAATATGGGTAATTATTTGTACAAGAATGAGTTCCATGGAGCAACATCAATTCTTTTAGGTGACATCTCTCCCCTTATTTTCAACCCATCTCAAAAACTTTTCCATTTTTCTTTAATTGTAATTATTTGGTCATGTATGTTGGTCAAGCTACCAACGAGTCTTTGGTAAAATGGTTGGAAAAAATAGTTAATGTAGCCCACACCAATGTTCAAATCTCAGTGGTACCAAATAAGTCAATGTGACTAAATTTATATAAATGGAAAAGGGCAACCCTTTCAAAACCCTACTATTAAAAAAAAGTATGTTGGCCAAGCTATCTTCCAACTCCTTTGTGTTCTTCTATAACTTTTATCCTATATTTCCTCTAGCCATTTTTGTACCAACTTACTTATGAGCACCAACAATTATATAACTCTCTTATTGTTCAAAACTCTTTAGAAACTCTCATAGAGAACAATAATGATTCGATAAAATTTCCCCTCTTAATAAAATGCATAAATACATATCGTTCCATATTGGACTTGCTTATATAACAAAAAAAGTGTGTAGTGAATGGTCATTTTTAATCAAATAATAGTTATTACATGTGCTCAGCTTCTATGGAAAAATATTCTCTTGGAATTGCAAGTTCATGTAAGCTTTCATAGTGCATGTCCTTTTTCAAGACTATAAGTCTTTTGGACCAATGAGACTATTGAGAATTTAAAACTTAGCGATTGCAAGATGTAATTCTTATCCAATAAAAAATATTGTATTTACAAAGTGCTTCTACCACTACTATCACTGTGCAATTATTTACACATGTCATTATTTACATATGTACACATAAGTGACACACTAATCTATGCATAGTGTTTTAGGTATTGGTCATTCATTAGAATTGGTAAAATATGGTCATCCATGTCTTGAAGTTCATATGCATTTAATTCTTTTCTTCCTAAGATTAAATATGGGCCAGACCATAGTGATTCTATTTTTTCATGCTTTATAGGCATTTCATGATATGAATACCATTTCAGCACTAAATATCCATCCCTAAAGGATTTAAATGATGATTTATTGTCAAACCACTACTTTATAGCTACTTGATGTTGATGGAAACTGCTATAGGTCCTTTCTATTTTTCTCCAATAGCAATTGTTCTAACAATTATCTTTCAATCAGCTTGACATCCTCCAATTCTAATTGCTTAATATACTTCAAAGAAAGCAATTCAATATTAATTAGCAATATGACTTCTTTCCCATAAACTAGAGTATATGGTCTTGTCTTTAAAGTTTTTATTGTGATTCTATCTACCCATAATGTTTGGCATTAAATTCCAAATCTTCAAATTTTCATCAATGATTCACTTAATTATCCTCATCAATTTTTTGTTTAAGGATTCTGTTAATCCATTACCTTGAGGATAATATTTTTAGGAGGCCTTCCAATATATGCCATATTTTCTTGAAAAATCCATAGTTTTGGCACCTAAAAATGCTATGAAATTATCAAATAATATTGTAGCAAGGATTCCGAACCTAGTGATCAATATTTCTAGAATTTATATAATTGTGTCTTGATTAGCATGTCAATTTCCCTCCACTTAAAACCACCCAATGAAATAATCAGTGGCTATCAATATAAACTTGTGTTTGATAGAAGAATTTTAGATTGATCATTCCAATAAATTTTAAACCCATTGTTGAAAGTGTTCTTCTATAATAATTGGTTGTAGGGGCATGGTTGGATGCTTTCTTCTACTAATGAATCTTTGATATTTATCACAAGCATTACCAATCTTGAAAGCATAAAAAATAGGGTAGGTCAATAATATATGGCTCTAAGAATTGTATCAATCATTGTCTATTAGAAATAGTGTCCTCTTGAGAAGCCAACATGAAACTCCTGTAGTATATCTTCAATATTTTTTGGTTGGATACATCTTACAAACACACCATCAAAAAATAAAAATGGTACAAGGTGCCATTGATCAATTTGTAGTTCAGTGCCTGCAACTTGTACCTACGCCTTTGAGAGGCTGTGAATCCATTTGGACACTTATTGGTCTCCTCAAGTATTTTGCTCCATTCAGGCCTCTTATGGCTAATGTTGCTCTTCTTGTTCAATGAAAATTTGGATTTTGGTGGCCTATGGGCCTCCCTTAATCTCTCAAAGATGTGTGGATCCATTTTGTAAAAATTTTTGGGATTCCTTTCAAAACCTCCTCTTCCACCAAATAAAAAAAATTAGATTTTGGGGTTGCAAAGTTTGCTAACTCTTCACATAATGCTCTTCCTTTGACTAACTTAGTCAGCTTAATCTCTATATCATACTCCTATATCTGTTGGTCTAAAAATTTTCCTTAGGATAAGTTTTGCACCCTAATATTTTGACCAAGATTGGAAGACCACAAAGAAGTGAGGCTCCATGCATAAACCTTTGAAATAGGACAATTACTTTAGATCCTAATTAGCCATTATGATGTTGGGGGGTTGAAAATAAAGCAGAAAGAAATGAAATATAAATAGCTAGATTTGTAATGGCATAAATTCAACAACATCAATGAACATAATGCATAAATGACTCTACAAATTAGTCATAAACAAACCACCTAACAAACCAATTTGCCAGTGTTACTTATAGAATGATTCATCTATTAAAAAATTAACCAATTACTACTCATTATAGAACTAGAGAATAAACTTCCAATAAGAAATCCAAAAGTAAAATTACTATTACCTTCATTCAACTAGCTTTAAACAAAAATGATCAATAATTCATACATACACTTTCAACAAGAGCATCGAATAATAATGTTAAGCAACAATACAGTATTTATTCCTCAAAGGCATGGGGCATCCTCATACATTGAAGAAATTTGTAAAAGCTAAAGAGTCAACCCCTAAAATCTATTACATTCTATAATATATAGCTTTACAATTAATTTTGTTACTTGGCATTCATTGCCTTGAGAGTGAATATTGTTATGTCAGAGCATTTTCTAGCCTACGTGTATTTTTGATAGTGTGTTTTGTTATAACTAATTGGGTATGATTATGTTGACATGGATTAATCAGATTCCATCTAAAGAAGTGTGGGCTACATTATTTGCATTTGAGCACTAGTATCCTCTAATAGACTTGTTATGTTGTTAGAAATCCCATGAATTTTTACCCACACAAGTGTCAATGAGTGGCTTGGTTATTAGAGATATCTAATAGCATATCTAAACCACTCGACATGTTATGGGAAGTGTCATCTTGCACTTTGGATTGTGTCGGGAATCTAAGCTTTTTTGTTCTATTGTGTTATTATTAGACATCTAAAAGGTTTAACATCTTCTACACTTGGAAAACAATGAGCTTTCTGATATCTATTAGGTGGGATTTTAGTCCCTTGTTGACATTGATAGCATAAGATCTCCAACAACACCCATACTAGTCAAATTTGCTCTTCATATTTTGTGGGTGATGGGGGTTTGGTATCCCTTTGCTCATATCGATAGTACATAATTATTGATGACCTTTGGAATTAGCCATTTTTACCTTTTTAAATAGCTATCAGGTGATGGACTTTAAGTCCCCTTTTATTGATGTCATTAGTATAATATCTTTGGTAACCTATAGACTTGGCCAATTTTATATTTCTTACTAGCTATCGAACGATGGTGTTCTGGTATCCTCTTGAGGATCTCCTTGGTGTAAAATATCCAATGGATTTTGGACTTAGTTGTTCTTGTAATGTTGTTTGGCTATCAGGCAATAGACTCTTGGTCCTTCACTGTTGACATCAAAGGTACTAGATCTCTAGTGGATTTTGGACTTAGAAATTTCTACCTCTACTTGCTCCCTATTGGATGACAAAATTTTGATACCTGTCTATTAACATTGCTGGTAAATAATCTCTACCATCTTTCCCACTTAACCAGATTAGTTTTCTCACAAATTTCCTGGTGATGGAATTTTGGTTCCCCTCTATTGCCATCATAGGTACAAAACCTTTGATGACCTCAATACTTAGCCAATTTTTTCCTTTGCTTGCTACTGCTAGGTGATGGGGTTTTGGTACCCTATTATGAATCTTCAGGGTACAAATCCTCTATTAGTCACCATACGGAGGTGATTTTTACATTCTTTGCTATTGTTAGGTAATGGAATTTTGGTCCTCTCTTATGAATCCTCATGGTACAAAATGTCTGGTGGTTTCCGTACTTAGCCAATTTTTGCATTCTTTGCTATAATCGAGTGATGGAATTTTGGTCCCCTCTTGTGAATCCTCATGGTATAAAATGTTTGACATTCTCTATACTTAGCTATTTTTTTCATTCTTTGGTATTGTTGAGTGATGGAGTTTTGGTACCCTCTTATGAATCTTTAAGGTACAAAATGTTCATTGGCTTCCACACTTAGCCAATTTTGCAATGCTACTTTGCTTCCCTTCATAGTTGTTGGAATGGCCATATTATTGACATGTCAGAATGATATGGATTTGGGTGTTATAAAAATTACCCACATTCTTAGTGACTCACAAGGGATTTTCACTTGTGGAAATTAAGGACCCAAATAGCCTTTCTAGATTATGAAACTTGTGACTAAGAAAAGGAACCCACAAGAGCTAGAATATTAGCTAATCAAGGAAAAGTACCAATGAGAAATGAAATATTTGGTATTTGCCACATGAAAAGGAAAAGGATATGTATTTATGAGATAATGTTGATGATGAAGAGTTATATGCACAAAAAAGAGGTAATCTCACACAAAAAGGAGGTAATACACTGGGATGAGGATTATGAACAAGGATAAGGATAGGGATAAATCGTTATATAAAATATTCTTACAGAAATACGATGAAGTGAGTGGAAGCTAAAAACAATTTACAGGTGAATAAAAAATAAATGGAAAGAAAAGAGGGAGAGATGATGCATGGGGATACCTAGAGTATGGGATACCCCCACAAAAATGTACTTTCATGAGCATAATTCACCATAGAAAGCAGTTGTTTTAGGTCCAAGAAAGGCACCGTAGGAAATCTCCATTTTTCTACTTTCTCCTCTTTTTTACACAATTGAGAAAAAACCTCTTCTATCTATCACCAACAACCATGTGTATCTTCATTTCTCCCTTTAGACTCATTATCAATAATAAGGATCACTTTTGCTATTCAAAAACAATAGAGCATTTATACAGAACAAGGCATCAAGCTTCAGCTGTACCATTTGGAAATTCTATTATAATTGCACAATTGTATTCCTTGATTAGGCACTCTTCCCAACTGATCCAAATTTATGTGATGTAAATGCTTGTCTGCATTATCTAACGTTCCTCATCAATTGTACACCTGCATATCTACTACTTTGAATTTGGATCATGTCATGTTTAAAATAAAATATTTTATAATGTGTTTCTGACGTTAATTGTTAGTTTTACTCATGTAATTCTCTATTCCTACACCATATTTCTTGTCTTTTCCATTGGTTTATGGAGTCAAAAAGTAAATAGGACACAAAAAGTTAAATATTTTACAAAAAATCCAAAAAAAACTTTTGTATAAATGATGCCTTACTATCCTCTACTTCTAAATAATTAATCAATTCACTTGATTGTTTGGGTCTTTCCCCTAGGGTTGTACCTAATGATTCACCTTGTTGTGGAAGTACTTAAGCTGGATCATCCTATTATGTCATTCCTTGGGTTGGTAGGGGTGTTGTAATATGAAACACTTGATACATCTTATTTCATGTGTCTAAGAGTGGCACAGGAATCCCTCTAAGCATGTAAAGGATATCTTGAAATTCATAATAATTCTCATAAGAGGTATTTTTGTATCTTCTAGTCATTTCTTTAGATTTGGCAAAAATATAGGAGAGCTTATGGAGCAAAGTAAAGACCTGCTCTATCAACATAGGTTCTAGAAGTGATTTGATTTCACTATCATATTGAAGTTGTTGATCCAAAAATTGGTTGATCTACTCTTGTGTATAAAAATATGCCTGATCATCCCATAATCCTAGAGAGCCAAGTGCTTTTATTTCTTGAGTAATTTGGCTCATTTCATCAAATATTTATTTGAAAGCATTGATCACTTCTTCTCCTTTATGAATCAATTCTCTTTTGCACTCCACCTAATGAATTGTAAATCTACACCCATCCAAATATCTTTCCTTTTATTGGGTCAAGTAAGGATGCTTTTTGAATAAGCTTGAAGACACCATCATAGAGGTAACCTTTGAAGGTAAATGGTGAACAAAGGATATTAGGCAAAAATAGGTAGGAACCAAATATTTTTGGGAGGGATAGTCTCTCAGGAGCCTAAACCAGATGAAATCATCAAATCTACTATAGGGGATGGCACAATGGGACCAGATCCATATTCAAAAGATGATAATTTTTTGGAAAAAAGTAAAATTCATGGGGAAAGGAACCCTTGGACAAACCTAGTGATAACTTCAACAAATAAGGGTCCCTTAATGGTCCCATCTCATCTAGATCTTATGCTAAAAAGGTCAGAGGAATAAATAAAACTTGAAATTTCTCTAAATATCATAGCCCTTTATTCCCAATCGATGAAGAATTAGTAATCCCATAAATCCTCATGGTTTATTATCTATCATTAGAAAACCACTGCCTATTTGGGAAATTTGTTGGAGGTAGGCCAAACATGGAGTCCATCCGAAGATGGGCCATATCCAAGTGGAGAACCTTAGGGAATCTAGAACTCATAGCCCTTCCTCAAGGGTTTTTCTGATTCAACTAAACAACCAAGAGGATGCATACCACATCTTAATAATAGGTCCAAGGTCCTATGGTATACAAATCCTATTCATCTCAAAATGGGGTGAGGATTTCAATGCCAAAACATAAAGCATCAACTTTGCACTAGTGTTGGTCCATCTTCCAGGCCTACCCATCCATTTTTGGCATGAACATATTCTGCACAAGAATGCTAGATCCATAGAGTAAATGGTGGTCATTAATCCCACTACCAAATATTAAACACATATAATTCATGCCATAATATATGTGAATGCCAACTTGGATTCTTAGCTACCAACTCGGATTAACCTCATCTATGGATCCTATCATAGATGCCAAGCAATAGAATACGTAAATAAATCGGTATTCTACATTGAATTCCAGTCTCAAGGACACCTCAAGATCCAATATCCCTCTCTTAGAAAGAATAAATAAATGGATATCAATGCTTAAATAAATGGGTTTCAAGCTGGATGTCAAGAAGGTAAATTTTAGATCCAAAAGGCTAGGCAACCAAATAATAAAAATAACCAACAACAAGCAAATACACAGGATTACCTGAAAAACAAAGGAAAGAAAATCATAAATTAAGAACACTTAGGAGACCAAGGTAAGGTAATATACCTCTTTTATCACCCCAATCATTTTGATATTCCTTCTGGATTCACCAATCATGATTTTGAATTAAATAAAGAGTTTCTTCCTCATCCAAATGATTATATCCCTCATGTTGAAGATGTTCTCTAGCATCATCCCCCTTAAAATGATGGTTTCTCCCCCACTAAATATTCTTGCCCACCCTTTTTCCTATCTCTATCAGGACCACCTTACCCTCCCCCTGAATCCCACCCTATCCTAAAGCAATTAGAAATTTTCCCTTTGGTCTTCAAAGTTGATTTCAATCCCAAAAATACCATAAACTCCAAAAAAGCTTTTTTGGATTATAGAAGTGACAAAAAAATGGGAAGGCCAAATCTATAGGAGAAAAGGAGAAAATAAATTGAATATGATATAGCTAATGGAGTCCAAAAACTCTATTCTCAAAAATTTTCAATTAGTCGAAAGATGAGTCTAGAGTATCCAAACCTCCCTTGTAGCATTCAAAGAGGGGCAAGAAAGGAACCAAATTTTTAAAATGATAATCCTCTCATGGAATGTGAGAGGACTCAAAAGTGTAGCCAAGCAAAGACTTGCAGGAACTATAAGGAAATAAATCAAACCAACTATCTTTATCATGCAAGAAACAAAAATTGATCAGGCAAAAGCTCACAAAGTTGCCAAAACCATCTAGAAAAATAGTGGCAGTGCTTTTAATCCTACCCAAGGTTCTTCTAGGTGCTTAATGTGTATGTGGGACCTGAAGAAGGTTGAGGGTAGAGTCATATCATCCTTGGATAGAGTAACAAACATAATATTTTTTGCAAAGACAAAAAAAATTGCTAGATTTTGTCTAATATCTATGCCCCCAATAACCCCTACAACAGGAGCTCGCTATGGAATTCCCTAAGCCAAATGAGAAATGCTTTCAGTAATCACCCTTGGATATTATCTAGGGATTTTAATTCCCCTCTTTTCCCATATAACAAAGTAGGAGGCAGTGATATCCCAGTCACAAGTATTCAATATTTCCAATATTTTGTCATTTATAATGAACTAATGGACATCCAGATCAAAGGAGATAAATTCACTTGGAGCAACATAAGAATAGGAAACCAACACATTCAAGTTAAACTTGACATATTATTTTTATCTATAGAGACCATTCCCATATTTGGTGATGCTTCCCTCAATTCCCTTCCCAGAATTGGATCAAATCATTACCCTCTTCTTTTTGAAGCAAAAAAGACCCCTATCTTCAAGATCCCCTTCATATTTGAAGAAATTTGGATCCAACACCTTGATTTACGAAATAAAATTTTTGAATTGTGGTAGTAGCATGTCCCTGGATCACCTATCTCCCAAGTCTCCCAAAAACTTAGAATAATCAAAGAAAACATCAAAATATGGAACAAGGAAGTATTTGGTAATATTTTTGAAAGAAAAGAAGAAAACAAATTCAGAATGGTTATATGAGCATTCAAGTCAAGAATGAGGAAAAAAAACTCCTTGCAGAATATCACAATATCTTTGCCAAGGAAGAAATTTTTCGGAGAAAAAATTCTAGAGCCCTGTGGCTCAAAGAAGGGGATTCAAACATGAAATTCTTCCATTCTTCTACTCTTCACCGCAGAAGTTAAGACAAAATTAAGGAACTAACAAAAAGTGATGGTACAACAACTAGAGATATCCACAACATTTGAAAAGAAGCAACCACCTTTTTTTAAAACATTCTAGGAGCTAGTTTCTCTTATTATAGCCAGGCCCAAGAATAGCTCCTTTAGCACATCCTTAATATGGTTAATCCTACAATGAATGCCATGCTTATTAAGGACCTAATTGATGATGAAATAAAATAAGCCCTATTCACCATGGCTACAGATAAATCCCTAAGTCCAGATGGGTTTCCCCCTCAGTTCTTTCAAACATTTTGGGACATCATAGGGCAAGACATTTGCAAAGCCATCAAACACATTCAGAAATCCAAATCCATCCTAAGAAGTAATAATTCCACTTTCATTACTTTAACACCCAAAGGGCCTGATTGCAAATCAATGAATGATTATAGACCCATCATTTTGTGCAATGTAATCTACAATATATTAACCAAAGCAATGACAACAAGAATCAAACAGATCCTCCCCCATATTATAGATCCATACTAGTGCAGTTCAGTCAAAGGAAGATCTATCAATGATGGCATATTTTTCCCCCATGAGGTCCTTCATTGAGTGTCCCAAAATAAGAAGTTTTCTCTCTTTCTCAAGCTAGAAATCATCAAAGCCTTTGATAGATTCAACAAGGAATTTCTCCTCATTGTCCTTTAAATATTTGGGTTCCATAGGGATTGTATTGACTTAATCAAAGGATGTATATCAAAACCTTGGACTTAGTTTTGGTAAATGGATCCATTGTAGAATATTTCTCAAGTGGTAGAGGCATCAAAAAATATGACCCTATCTCTCCCATTATTTTCATCAAGCGTATTGAATCTTTGGAAAGGACCCTCAAGAATGTTGTTTCAAGTGGCACCATTTTGGGAATCAAATCTGCATCAAATCTAAAACCCCTATCCCATCAACATTTTGTGGATGACACAATCCTTACCACACATGATTCAATTATAGAGGTAAAAATGATAAAACACATCCTAGAATTATATGAAAATGCTACAAGGCAAGAAATCAATTATACAAAAACCAAAAGTTTCTTCATCAACACACCCCCTACAGACAGGTCAAAATAGCTTGAATACTCCAGTGCAGCATTGTTGAGTTCCCTACTCGTTACTTGGGACTTCCTCTTTTCATCAACAATACCAAAGAATCCATGTGGAGCAACGTGATCAAGAGGATCAACAAAAATTTGGTAGGATGGAAAGGGACACTTCTATCTCAAGCTGCTAAAGCCATCCTCACATTATCTTACCTTCAAAGCATACCAGTCTACTTCTTATACGTGTTCAAAGCTCCCATTTCAGTCTATTCTAGAATAGAGCAAATCCAAAAAATATTTCTTTGGTCTAGTTCAGAAGACAAGAAAAAGTTTCACCTTATTGGATGAGAAAAAGTATGCATTCCTAAAATTCAAGGAGGGTTGGGCCTCAGAAGAATCAACAACATGAATATTGCTTTGTTGGCAAAGCAAGCTTGGAAAATATTCACAAAATCAAATTCAAAATTGATTTCAATCATCAAAAGGAAGTATCTTCAAAATAGGGATATCATGGATTAAGAAATTCCTAGGTAAGGATCAACCTTTTGAAAAACAATAATTCAAACCAGGGCTCTCATCCAAAAGAGATTAAGATGGTAGCTAGGATCGGGACACTCCATAAATTTTTGTATAGACGATAAGATATCACCCTCTAATTGAAGATAATGAAATATCCTTGTTGAAACCTCTTCTAGATATATTTACAAGCAACAAGATTGCAGAATTCATCCAATCAAACAATGGCTCTAAAAATGGAAAGACCCCAATATCATCACAACTGATACCCAAATAATCATGTTGTGAGAACCCTATCCAACATGTTGAATGCAATAGTGATCCTGATAGATAGAATAGACAATCATCCTATTTAAAAATAAATTGATAGTGGGATGTTTTCTATTAAGACTTCTCATCATCTCCTTCTCAATCCCCAATAAGTTTTTATTCCATTCAATCTGATATGGATCAAACACCTAATTCCCAAAGTAAGGTTTTTATCTTGGCTCACTATTCAAAATAAAATCCTATCCACTGATAATCTCATCAAAAGAGGGATGATGGTTCCTAAAAGATGTCACTTATGCATGAAATATTAGGAATCTGTCAATCACTTGTTCACTGAGTGTGAGTTCTCCAATTTTATCATGAGCAATGTGTTGTCTATCTTTCACATAAAGTGGGTCCAACCCAATTCCCTAGTCAAGTTTTTCATTCAGTGGCCCAACCCTTTCAAAAATTCTCGTTTGCATACCCTGTAGAAAATTTACCTTCACAATTTCTTGTGGTAGGTGTGGCTTGAAAGGAATAGAAAAGTGTTCTCTAATTCCCCCAATGACCCCATTACCATAGCTAATAAAGCTATTAGTTTGGCCATGGAGAATTCCCAGCTTTTCCTCTATCCCAAACCACCTGATACAAGAATAGATCTCAATATTTTTCTCAGCCTCAACATCCCTATGGGAGTCATTTCCTCCCATCCATTCCCCATCCTAGAAACTATGTTTCATGGAAACCTCTCCCAGAAGGATGAATTAAGCTTAACTACAATGGCACTTCCAAAGGAAATCTGGGAATGGTAGGTGCTTGAGGTCTTGTCAAAAATCACAGGGGTAAAATTTTGGTTGCCTTTGCTAAAAACTTAGGTATGTAATCAAACCATGTTTTTGAAGCTCATGCGCTATGGAGAGGGTTAAGCATCATCAAAATTTATAAATGGAAATTTAAAATTTAAGGGGATTCCCTCAATGTTACAAATTATATAAACAACAGCAAAGCCCCTTCATGGAATTTCATGAATACCATCAAAGGGGCCAAAAAACTGATCCAAAATCATCTCAGTGTCACCTATCAACACATGTATCGTGAAACTAACAAAATGACCAACTTGCTTGCTAAAATAGGAGTCAAAATAAATTCTCTGGCTATTTGGGACAAAAATATTCCTCAAGAAGTCATTAATGAAGCTAAAAAGGATTTTTTGGGTAATGGGCTCCCTAGTGAGACGTTCTAATCACCCTTCCCTCCTCCTTTCATTGGCCCTCATCACCATCTCACCTGCCACGACCACCCAGTTTCCTTCAATGAAATGTTGGTTAGATTTTCCACCACCATCAATCTCATTCTTTGGTTGCTTGTTTTGATGCACCCCAAGAGAGTGCTTTTTTAAAAGTTATCTATTTTCAAGGTGAATTTGCTTTGTATTGGAAATATTCACTCTCAAGTCACACAAATAAGCCAAATCCATTATTTGCAAACCAAATCCAAGTATTCATCCAGTGATCCTGCTGATTCCAATGATGGTGTGTATCAAGAGGGCTGACCTTCCATCACCAACCTCAGTTAAAAAAAAATACTCTCCTTCATAAATCCATCAATATGTTTTGTGTATGGATTTCTTTGAGAGGGTTTGTTTAGGATTCACTCAAACAGGTGGTTGTGCACAAGTGATTTGCATCATTTCCAATTTAAGTGTGCTATCACCACTCAACTTGCTAATTATGAAGGACCTTTCCAAAGGAGTTTCAACCACTGCATCAATGCCAAATGTACCAAAACTTGGTTTCTCGACCTTTACGAAATGTCTTCTCAAATATTTGTAATCCCAGTTCCATTCTCAACAGCATCATGCCCTCTGAGCCCCAAAACCTTGTTATTTAATTTTTTGTTCTGATCCAGAGCAAAGTAATTTCTATTTTTGGATACTTATTTAGGCCTTTCTCCATGGCATTGATTGAACCTTCTAATTTCTAAATTGATCCCTTGTCCCTGTCATTCTTTGAAGCTCAAGTTTTTATCCCTTTCTTTAATAAATTTAGAGGGGTTGAGGCAGATATTACTAGCGACTTCATGAATTCATGGAACAATGGTAATTTGAAGGTTTGAAATCTTTGATTTCAAGTAACAGTGGAGGTCACAAAGCTATCTACTATTGGTCACATTGTTCATAGGAATAAACATAATTGGGACCCAAAGCTTGAAGGTTTTCCCAACCATTCAAATATCTTCAAATAGAAAGGTATTGCTCTCGAACGCGAGTCCCTTCCTTCCCCTTGGCCCTCTTTGTTAGTCCTTATTTTATAGTATTTCATTGTAGATGATATGTCCAAGCTTCTCCTTAGCTTCCACCTTTCTCTGGTAAACCATTTGAGAGGTTTCAAACCCATCAATATTCCTAACTTTCTCTATCACTCGATAAGCTTGTCCATCCATAATGCCCGTAAGATAAAATTCTTGAACACCTCCACCCATCAAGGCTTGTTTGCTATTATGTACTATCACACCTTAGCCAAACCTTCGACCATCACTGTCCCCCATTTAGTCCAATCTACCTTATTTTTCTCCCACCTTAAGCCCTTCTCATTCTCCCCCTAAGGATCCTGTGGAGTCTAAAGCGTCCCCTGAGTTCCAAACCCCTGCCAAAAGTAGGGCTTTTCCAGCTGCTATCCCAAAGTCTCTACCCTCAAAAATTAAAATTAAAATGGAGTAAAGTACCACCCAAACCCGCAGATCAACCCGCATCGAGAAAGAAAAGAAGGAAACAAGCAAAAAATCCTTGGAATGCATTTTTTATGACAATAGTGGTAGTTCAAGTCATGCTTCAAATATCCACGACAAAAATTACCACAACCATCACCAAAATCATCATCAACACTTTGGAGAACATCAGTGGAAATCTAAAGTAGTTGATCAAGAACACTACAGAGAGCAACTCTACAAAGGAGGACATAACAGATGCATGAACTTCCATGGAAGGTCATGCAAAGTTTTAATGACCTATGGTGTCTATTCCCTATGCAATTTTGGTTAGATTTTGAGTTATTAGTTTTGGTGGGTTTTCTTGACGTAGTTCATCCCCTGCGTGGGATTGATTTATGTTTTATTCATGGTTTTCCCTGCATGGATTTTAATGTGTTCAGTTTTTTGCTTTCCATCTAGGAATATTCTCCCTTGCATAGTATTAGTGTTTTCTTCAGGTTTTGACTAGTTTTTCATACTTTATGATGATGTAGTCAATATTTTGTTAGCTTTGAAATTTCTAGTTTTCTTCTTCCTCCAGGTTATAGATTCCCTACATGGTTTTCCTGATGATGTCTATGGTTATGACTGCTAGCGTATGCTAATAAAATTTGATGTATTTGATTTTGGGATCTAGATAAAACCCACATAATACAACTACCTTAATTACCAAAAAATTAAGTATGCTTTTCTCTATTTATTAGCATTCATCGTACTACATATTCTTCCACAATCTTGTTTAACAAGTTTTTTCTCTTCTTTGCAAACTCATGTTTTTCCTTAATGGTCACTTTGGCAATTTCTCATATTTTCTTGATAAAAGGATAAAATACCTATAATGTGGCCCCTTTGATTTTTTTCCAATATTAGCCTTTGATCTGCTTGAGCAAGTTTTTAGATATTTACTAACTATGGGGTTTCTCCTTTTCTTGTCTCAATTTTTATTCAATAATAACAAGAGCCTCTTCTTGTTGCTACAACTTATATTTTAGCTATTCCAACACTATGTCTTTTTGTTGTCTTTCAATGTTAGGAGTGTGTAGCTTCTCCTCTAAGCTCTATATTCTTTCATCCTTTTGATGCAACTACTCCTTATAAGGGGATCTTTCAATGATCTATTTCAGTTCCTAGATTTCCTATTTGAGAGCCTCTTGATCTACATTTTCTCTGCTTAAACTTATTTCTAGGGCTTAAATATTTTTTCAATAGCATGAATATTTTTATCTGATTTATGACCATGTAAAAAGAGTGTATCTACTTCAGTGCATAGGGCCTAGAGTGTATCTATTTTTAAAATCTTATGTATATCTTATTTGTGCACTTAATTTTGATAATCGTCTAGTCTCATTTCTACAATTATATTTTTAAATTTTGTGCAAAAAATCATTTTTACCCTTTCCTCATTTATTGGGTCTACTACATCGTATGTCAAAGTAACCACCTCTCTTGTTTTATCTTGTTGTTTTTGATCCTCTTCCTATTTCTGCTTATTATCCTCCAAATTTTGGATGATGGAGAATACCTCTAGTAGTGGATCTTGAGTCAGAGGCACTCACAGAAAAATTTTACTTGAAAATGGCTAAATTATACATTTCTAATTTCAAAAAATATACAGATAAATTAGCTTCTCAATCTAATGATTTTATTTCCAATATTTTATTACCTACAATTAAGGAAATTCTTGCAGGTTCCGTAAACAAACATAAGATAATTTCTTAAGAAATTTCTTTGGAATGGGAATCCTAAATTAAAGATATTTTTGAGTGAAAGCTTCAGGTTTGGAGAGTTGAAATACAAATCCAAAAATATATGCAAGAGAAATCCAAAGTTGTTCAAGAGAATGCTACTTCAGAAGTCCTAGAAGTTAATATGTTAGAATCTATAGAAAGTGTAGCTAACTTGGTTAAAAGAGAAATCAATAAAAAAATCGATCGTCTAGAAAAACTAATCATAGATGCACAAAAGAACTTTTTGGCACAACACAACAAGAATATGTCACAATAGAGGGCCAAACTAGAGAGCCTCCACCACATAGAAAAGGCAATCACAACAGCATCCACAACATAGAAATAAACAACAACAATAACAACCACAACAAAGGAGTTAACAACCAAAACAACAACAACAACAACAACAATAACAAAGGAAACACCAACAACAAGGGCATAATTTAAAATTTTGGGGTCCTTCTCCAAAAATATGAAAGGAGATAAACTTTCAAAACCGTACTTCCTATGTGCAACAGCAATTGCAACAGGACTAGCAAAAAATTTTGTAACTCTAGTTTTGAGAATCTAAGAAAGGGTTTGGCCCCATTTGTTTAGAAGCAACAAGGGCAAGGATTCTTCTATCACAAAAATAGCAGCAGAAACAAAAAATAACCCCTTGGTCTACAATTATCAGCCCATAATTTTTTGGTCGTTGGTATTTTTATAGAAGTCCTATTTGGGCTATGGATGGCAAAATCACAAATCTTGTTGTCCATAATTTTTCCTCCAGAAAACTTACCCAGGATGAAATTGTGGCCCTCAACCTGGGTTTAAATTTCCTCCCTATTCCTCTTCCCATGGCCAAAGAGGTTCTAAAACATGATTTTTAGATTTTTGTATACGTCTTCATCTTGAATGGTTCTTTGGACCTAGAGGTGGCCCTCCAAAGCCACTTAAACCCATTTATCCTTTCCATGTTTTCTAATCAAGTTTTACTCCTTTACAGTTTTATAAGCCTTTGGAAGAAGTTATTGGCATAGGTAAAAAATTCCTCAATAAAAAAATTATTTGTTGTCAATCCCACCTACCGACATGCCTTTCCATCTCATATTTGTTCTGCCTTTTGTTCCCTTACCAATGACAAGTCCATTGTCATTAGACCTACAGATAAAATCTTTGGTGTTTATGTTTTGTCCATGGACTGGTATATTTTAGAAAGATTTTCCCAGCTTTTAGATGAAAATGTTTACTCTTAAGTGAACAAAGTCCCCTGGAAGGATATTTTTTATCAACTCCAAGACTTTCTTGATTAGGCTTTTAGAAGGAATCTGCTTTTAGAAAACCACGGGAAATTTATGCTCCAGGTAACACCATATTTTGCCAGAGTGTGTATCTTTTACTTGCTCCCCAAAATTCACAAGCCCAAGATTTCTAGTCGATCCATCTATTCCTACTATGGTTTCATGCTTGAACCTACCTCCAAATGGCTTCATCATCTACTCTTGCCAATTTTGTTGAAGAAAAAAATCATCTCTTGGATTCCATATCTCTAATTAAAGATCTACATGGTCGTATTTTTTCCTTAGGATATTATTCTTTTCTCTTTTGATTTTGAGGGCCTCTATCCCAGCATCCCCACCTCTCAAGGGTTAGTAACCCTTAATAAAATATGCATTGATGATGCCTTTGAAGTTTGGCATGGCCCTAAGGAGGATATTAATGGTTTTCTTGCTGCCTACAGTTCCTTCTATGAAAATATTAACTTACTTCCTTTATTTTTTATTTTGAAGTAACACTTATGGACACTATATTTTTTAAGGGGTTTTATTTTGCTCATAATGGAATTCCTTGCACCAAATTATTTTAGAAGATGATGAATGCCTATCAATACATCCCTACTTCCTCCCATCATCCAGTTCATCAGAAAAATATCTTTATCATGAGTAAACTCAACAAATTTCTAGTTAGAGAAAGCTCCAGGGATGGATTTATTTATGTTAAAAATATTTTTTTAACAAACTTGGAGCTAGGGGATATCAAATTAATTTTCTCTTGCCTTTGTTTGAGAAATTCAAATTTGATGGCAGACCTTCACTTTTGGCTAGATTTTTGGAGCAAGCAACATGCAGACATTGATCCAAAATAAAAATAATTCCTCTTATTTTGAAGCTAGACAACTACAATTTTGTCAAAGATCTTTGAATCAGCACAAATATTATTTCTCCAATGTTTAAAAAATGGATAAAATATAGAGAGCTCAAGAACATTTCTCGAGGCATAATTTGTTGAAGGAACCAAAAACCTCTTCAAAATTATCTATGTAAAAATAAAATTATTTGAGGGACTCTTTTCCTCCTTGTATTTTCACATTTTTTAATGTGTTTCTTCGCTTTTCTGGGTGGGTGGTTTTTTGGGGGTTGAGCTTTGGACTTCTCTTATTTTTACCATATTAGTATATAAACCTATGGTTTGTATTAATTCTTGGGTTTTTTTATCCCACATGAATTACTCTTTAACTCCCCCTAGAGTTAGGTCTTTATAAAGAGATGTTTTAACTCTTTGAAACTCATTCCACTGATGAGACCTATAGGTCAAAATATGTTCAGAGTTTTGTAGATGTATCACTTCTTTTTGATGGAATAAAAATTCAATCAAATGTTTTTTATTCCTTTCCTAACTCAACTCTTTCTTTAATTTTATAATCCCTCATTTTTTCCTTCTATTTTCTAATACATTTTTTTTGTTGGTATTATGCTCTTCACTTGCACATAATATGATCTGGTTAATCAGAAAGCTTGCAGCACTAGGAGTATGCTCTTCACTTGCACATCTGTGATCTAGTGAATCAAAAACTAGTTTACATTTTTAGAGTACTACTTTGCCATGTTTCTTTTTC
Source organism: Wollemia nobilis (assembly GCA_028583015.1). Taxonomy (NCBI): domain Eukaryota; kingdom Viridiplantae; phylum Streptophyta; class Pinopsida; order Araucariales; family Araucariaceae; genus Wollemia; species Wollemia nobilis. The sequence continues at coordinate 88,195 of JAQPPZ010003744.1, forward strand.
ATTAATGAGAAAATAGACAAGGGGTTTAATGGCAAGATGTTGGTTTTTGCAGGGGTGAAGCTTTATTTGATCATTTATCTCTTTTGTATAGTGGATGGAGGGGGATATTGTGTTGAGAAGTTATGCGAGGGAAATATTAGTGCTTTGTGGGGAGGTGGTGATAGTAGAATTTTCAATGATGGATGTGCTATTATAGGAATAATATCAAGTGAAGGGGAGGATGCAAGAGAAGATTGAGGAGACTTACCTATTCCTTGCACTTCTTTCTATGGCTTTATCTTCTCGACTACTTCATTTTTAGTATCTTCAATTGCTGCTTCAATTCATTGGACTTCTTACTCAAGTAGTTTCCTCTTTATTGTTTTCCTTTCTATATTTGAATCTACAGGGCTTGGAGGAATTTTATATTTTGCTTCCTATGTAGGCCTTTTTTGAGAAGATATGGGCTAAGTTACAAAATGTGACCTAAAGTCCTAGGATTTTTTAGTCCCCTTATGTAGTTAGATAGCTAAAAACTCTCAGTATCTACAACATATCCCATATCTATTTTCTCTGGATTCTCTATGGTAATTGGGCTTGCTAGAGAGACGTCAATTTGTTGCTTTTTTTGGTACTAGAAAATTGTTTCCTCCTCAAAATTATCATATCCTACAAAAGTAGTTACTTACATTGAATGCTAAACAACTTCCTCTTCCTCCTCTTTTGGTATTTCTTCCTCTGATTCCTTTATTATTTTAATCTCTAGAAATATCCTTCTCATGCTTTTTGGTCTAGGTGATGTAGTTTGTATCGAACTCCTTAACAAATATTTTAGCAGCATCACTTGGAAAAGCATCTATGTGTTTGTTTTGATCATAGCATGAAATCCACCATTCATTTATTTTGTGTTCCTCCCGCAATTCATATTTAATCTTTTAAATGATCTCAACACTTATCCATTGATCTTTATTTCTTTCGGGATCAAATATGCATGTGTATTCATGTCATGTCCTCCATGGTGGTCTTTCTTGCATTGTCTTGATATCTAGGTCTACTTTCGAATTGTCATTAAAATTTCTAAACATCTCAATGTTGGGATTTGTAAAATTATCAAATGGAGGATGCTTATTATTCAGCGTTGCCAATTTAGCCTTTAAAATACCCTCTATATCATAATGCCATTTGTGAGGTACTACTAGCCATTGTAGAGTGCCAAGCTTTTCATCCAAAATTTTGAATTACCTCTTATTTTTCATGATTATATATTCAAATTTGATGGGGAGGAAAAATATAATTATTTTGTTAGTTTTAGCCCCATAATGCTTCTCTATTGTATCCATCTGCCTACAAAATTCCAAGCTGAATATCCAATTCGTAATATAATGTGGAAGCAAATAAAGGGTGTCTGAGAACCCATATATTATGATTATTGTGTCTTGATTCAAGAAGTACCAATCACCTAGCTCCAAGCTTCTTGCTTCTTAGTCTATTCAAAGCTTTTGAACTAAGTCATGGGCAATGTCCCAAAATACCAATCAGTGCAAGGCCTAGAAATATTTTTTTGAACTGCATGTATGACATGCTTTCTCTAAGGGTATGGGTCCAATCTACAATAGGGTGCATTTGTCCTTTCCTTTTCCATTTTTGCAACTCAAGGCCAAATAAAATTTTGGGTAGGTTAAATGAAACTAACTATGCCAAATAATATGAGTAAGTGAACTGCTCACTCTAGCCAATTTTGAGAGCTACTAATTGAGTGTGAATTTTGGAACTCAAAAACTATGCCTAGTTTTAAAAAATAGAAGGATGCAAAGCAATCCCAATGTAATTATGGGTATTAGTAACCACATAATCCAATGATAGATGGTATGGATATACAATGGCATCCATATCTAGCCCTAAAATCATATCCAACATGGACAAAACCATCTAAACTATCCTCTTGAAAACCTCAACTTCATGCTTTTATCTATATAATCATCTAGGAGTGTTCCCAGTAGATTAGTTAGTCAATTCTTTACTTTGGGATTGTTTAGAAATCTTTTTTTCTCATCTATATCTATTAGTTTTGGCTTGACCTTAGGATCAACCCCTAATATGAAACCACTAGTTATATCTTCTTTTGTTATGTTGAGCAACTTTTTTTTATTTACGTTGCACACCATTGTTGTGTCTGGGTTATAGCATTATGCAATTACTTTCACCATCTCTAGACATGGGTGCATATGCATGGGCATGGAGCAGGATAAATAGTGAATTTCATGGCATAGTGTCTAGATGATTTGGCAACAACCTCCTACCTTTATATTTTGCAACTTCTCTAAAACTCTTTAATTTTGACTTGACAGTCAAAATTGGGTCATGAGTGCATGCCAATTTGTCTTGAATCTCTTTGGTAGACCTCTGCACTTTTTTTATTTTCTTAGCTCAATCCATATAAAAAACTAATATTTGCTTTACAATCACTTTCTTTAGCAAATTTTTAGGACCTTTTCAAATTTTTGAATTGCAAATAGCATCAACTATGTAGCATTCCTCTTCTACTCTTTTATAACGTATAGCTAAAAGAGCGGTCAATGCATGACCATTGTTCTTTGCATGTAGAATATTGCGCCTTCCTAGAAACATTTTCTAGGACTGGAAACTGCTACAGATAATTAAGGTACATGCTCTAGGGGATTGTGCTTCCAACCAATAATAATTTGGAAAATATTACAATTTGATAGCTCTATCTAGTTTATCTAATTAATTAGGCATTAACAAAATTTATTTCCACTATGCTTAATGTTTAGCTACCACATGGCATAATGGTTCAAGATCTTAAATCGTATTCCATCGAATAATGAGAATGAAGTAATTTCAAATCTTGATAGCTAATATGAATTTTACGGATTGATCAGGCTTTTACACCCATGAGCAATTTTGACAACATTGATTTTCTATGTACAGTTTTACACATGTTTTTATATACATATATACAAGTCGACAACATGCTTCTTTATGCATAGTGCTTCAAATATTGGTTTTTTATCGATATAGGTAATATGCAACCTGCCAAGTATCAAATCTCAAATACATTTAAGTCTTTTTTTTCTCTATTAAATTATTCCCAAACCACATAGACTTAAATTTGTCATGTCCGCATGGCTTGGCTTGGTCCACGTCCCATTTAAGCACAAGATCATCTTCATTGAATGACTTTGGCATCACTTTTTTGTCAAACCATTGCTTCACAACTATTTTATCATGCCAAAAAATTATTGTAGTATTTTTCATGCTTCTATTCTAGCAGCATTAATTCTACCATCCTTTTTTCTATTGGATGGGCATCTTCCTCATCAATTTTTCTAATGAATTTTAGGACTGAAAAATCTAAACTAATATGCAAAATTATATCTTTCTCATACACCAAAGCGTAGGGAAAATTTTTTAGAGTTTCTTAATTGTTATCCTATTAGCTCATAATGTTTGGTTAAGTAGTAAATGCTAGCCTTATGGATTATCATCAATGCTTCCCTTAATTATATTTAATAAGTTTTTGTTTGTGGATTATGCCAATCCATTTTCTTGTGGATAATTATTGGAAGATGCATTCCAATAGATACCATATTTTCTCAAGAAATCCATAGTCTTCATGCCAATAAAGGACCCAACATTATCAAACACTATTATGGTTGGGATTTCAAACCTTATAATCAACCTCTCTAATGATCGTGTCTTGGTCCAAATGTTTGGTAGCTTTATCTTCAGACCACTTGGTGAAGTAATTAGTTGTCATAATAATGACATAAGATGAATTGGGTTTAATCACCCCGATGAAATCCAACCTCCATTGTTGGAAGGGTTCTTCTATAACTACAAATTAAAGAGGTATTATCATATGCTTATTTTTTCCTATAATGTTTTGGCATTTATTGCATGATTTGGCTAACTTAAATGCATCTAAAAATATCATAGGCCAATAATATCTAGCTCTAAGTATCTTAGCAGCTATGGTTTGTTTAAAATAATGCCCTCTTGAGAAATTAGAATGGAATTTCTTTAGGACTTCATCTACCTTATCCAAATGTAAGCATCTTAACAATATACCATCAAAAAATTTCCAATAAAGGTTACCATTAATTATTGCATAATTTCTTACTTACAACCTATATTTACATCTTTGGGAAGCTACAAAACCATCTAGGCATATATTAGATTTGAAAAAATGCACTAATTACTCAATTCAGGTGTCTTGGCCTGCTTATGTACTCTTCAACTAGGAATATTTTTGCTCTTCTAGTAGCATATATGTGTTCTACAATGCTAACTCTACTAGTTTCTTACACAATGTTTTATCTCTCATAAGCTTAGTTGGTTTTATCTCAATATCATACTCTTGAATCTTTGTAATCCAACCAACTCACTTGTCACCAATTGTCCTGATGTTATAAATTTTTGGACATATTAGTGTACTACATACACCATCATTTTTTCTTTGAGATATGAAGTGTCTAAACTTATTTAAATATTTTATCAGAGCATAGACCTACTTTTATATGAAATTATAATGTTCCTCATTCATGTAGCATCTAACATAGGAAGGCTATAGGTTGCTCATCAGTTTCTTTGTTCTTCTGTGTGAGTACCACTGCATTGTTTTCTTCTAAATCGAATACATAGAGGATGAAATTATTGGCATAGTTTGGGTTGGCTAACACTAGAGCTCTAGAAATTGCTTCCTTTATAATTTTAAAAGCCTCTTTTCTATCATCCATCCACATAAAATTTATCTATTTCTTTAGCATCTCAATCATTGGCTTAATGATCTGATCAAATGTGATATGAAGTTTTGGACAAAATTAAATTGCCCAAAGAATTATTGTAAGTCCTTTTTTTTTATGGTAGTGGGAGTTTCAGAATGACCTTTACCTTGTCTAGATAAATAGATATCCCATTTTTAGACACCACATGCCCTACCATTTTTCCTCCCTAGATTACAAAGATTGATTTTTTTGGATTCAATGACACCCCAAATTCTTTGTATTTCTATAATACCATTTTGATATACTCAACATGTTTTTCATTTTTGTGAGATAATACTATCATATCATACAAAAAAATCACTATTATTTTATTCACCAATTCTCCAAATGCTAATTCCATTGCCCTCTCAAAGGTAGCTCCAGCATTAGATAAACCAAATGGCATGCATTGGTAGGCAAAAGTTTCCCATTTGGTAGTAAATGTAGTTGTATACTAATCCTCATCTCGAATCCATAACTGATTGAAACTATAAAATCCATCTAGTAGAGAGAACCTCTTTACTCCAGCTATGGTATGTAATATTTGGTCAATTTGGGGTAAAGGATAGTGGTCCTTCAATGAAGCCTTATTCAGATTCCAAAAATCCACATAGAGGTAAATATCACCATTTTTCTTCCTTATCGACATCAAATTTTCTACCCATGTAGAGTGCTTAATAGGATAGATAATTTTAGCATTCAAAAGCTTCAATAACTCCTACTTCATCAAAGCCTCTATATTTGGGTTGAATAGCCTTTGCTTTTGCCAAAAAGGTTTAGCATTTGGTGTGAGTTCAATGGTGTGTTGAATTGTATCCTTGCTATATAATTTAAGATCATCATAGCTCCATGTAATAATATCACTAAAATCCTTGCATAAATTCCTAAATTGATGAAATTTGTCTTCATAGCAAAGCACTCCAACCTTAAGATTCTTCCTTGGTCTATTTTGAATTTCCTTATATCCTTGTTCATCTATTTGTATTTTGTGTACTACTAAAACTTTCTATGTAGCACCATAGGTATGTCATTAATTACTCCAATAGTATTTACTGGAGTACCATCCAATTGTATCATACCAATGTTACTCTGGGTATATTTCATACCCATTATCTCACACACAACCTTAGGAATTATTGTTGTTGTTGCTTCATAACCAATCATACAATTATGCACCACCCATCCTTCCATGCATAGAGACAAGTAGAAAGGTGATGACCTATTTTTTCTGCTTCTAGAGTGGGATTTTCTTGAGCTAGATCGAGATTTGATTAATGTTTTCCTTCATGTTTTATGGATTTTAATGAATCCTAGAGAAAATATCTTTCCTTAAAATTAGTAGAGCATCGTACATGCTAGCTTTGGATGGTGTCTTTTTTAATTCATCAACTATATTGAATCAATGAGATTCAAGATGTTTCATTTATTATTTTGTAGGTTCATTTAATCTCATTTGATACTCATGAGCTACTTCAAATATTTATTTCTTTGTAACAAAAGGATACCAAATCTTATCTCTAGTTTGTTCTTTAGCTTTAGCTTCCTTTGTTGGCTTTTGTTGTTCCTCAGTGGGTTTTTGAATTTAATATTGTGTAGATTGAGAGCCATCCTTTTTGGTTTGACTTATTAACTAAAAAGGTACTTTAAAGGGTTCTATTTGCAATGGTTTCTTTCTTGATCACATTAAAACTACCATTTGCTCAATTGTCAACATCATAAATTTATGATCAAATTATCTTAATATATTTACTTACCCCTTATACCTTCTTTCTACTTTTTTAATAGAAATTTTCTTAATGTGATATTGGTGCAGTATACAAGAACTCTCATCGCGTATATCATTACAAGTTGAGAATCAATGATCTGCTTCAAAAGTTGCAGTAGAGGGATCATTTTCTTGATTGTTGTATATTGAGTTAGATGTTTCATAAGTTTTGCTGGTAGAGGTAGTTGCTTTGTCCTTCACCATATATGGGAATCCTCTAGGTTGAAAAATTCTTTTAGCCTCTCAACTTTTCATGATAGTAAATTAATTTTCCAAGTTCTTCATAGCTATTACTATATCTTGCAGGGCAACGATATGATGATATAGGGCTAGTAATGCAAGTATAGGAGGATCTTCTAATAATATTTGCATTCTTGGATGGGTTGGTAGTGTTGGGAAATTAATATCTAGAAAAGTAACATGGAAATGAATGTTTGTCGCATATGCCTATGTTTACTATTGAGATATTTTTGGGAAGATTGAAATTACAACCTTGGGAGGCAGTCTACCTATAGAAATTAAGTTTTTTTCTACCTTTAATGCTTCTTGGAAAATCTCCAAGAATATCCATACATTGGACTACCTCATTACCATGCCTAAATATGAGTTAAAATCCCTTTGGTAATAGTACATTGCTTTTTCATCAGTTACCCTAAGGTAATATTTTCCATTTATAGCTAAACCTAATATTGAAATCCATTATTTCTTCATGTGGATGCCTTTGTATTACATTAAACTATGTTAGCAGTGAGAATGGATCTACTTGTTCATTGAACTCATCTACTAACTTGCCTGGGAGCTATGCCCATGTATTTATGGAATTATCCAGCAGGGTCCGATACCAATACAACACTTTTCCTTTACATGATATGACCAACAATTTTATCATGACATCTTCATCTTGGATATTATGTATAGCAGCTAAAGCAATCATATCCTAGCAATGTTTGTAAGTAGTTTTTCCTATACCATCATATGTAGGTAATACTTTGAGTGTTTTCTAAGGGATAGAATTTTGATTAATCAGATTCAGAGGCCCTATGTTATTCTAGTTTGGGAAGTTTGGATTCTAATTATTGGCCATTGATGATGATGTCTCTAAATATATTGAGGATTCAATGTATTCTTTATCTTCTAATGTACTTGAGGTAGATGAATATCTAGAACATGGACTAGAACTTTATCTTCAAGAACCTAAGAGGGGGTATTTCTAAAAATTCCACTGGTTCATACAACCTTCTATCTGCTTGTTATATGATCATAAAGCTTAGAAAATAGAGCATCTAAATCTATAATGTTAACTTGAATTGTTATATATATCTAGGTTTCTATATGAATAGAGTCACCAGGTGATTAAGAAATGATCTATTTGAGCAAAGTATCACCAAATATCTAATCTATCAGGGTGGTGAGGTTTGGGTCCAACTGGGCATGCCAAAAGCTATTGGTCTAAAAATCTACCTTAGGATAATTTTTGTGACCTAATATTTTATCTAATATTGGAAGATCATGAAGAAGTGAGGTTTTGTGCATCAACCTCTGAAATAAGATGGATCTTTCTTATCCTAACTAGCTATTATAATTTTGGGGGGGTTGAAAAGAGGTCTTAAATAAATGAAACATAAACAACTAGATCTGTAATGGTGTAGATTCAACATCAATAAACATAATGCATAAATGACTCTATCAATTAGTCATAAATAAACCACCTAATAAACCATTTTGCCAGTGCTATTTACAAAATTATTCATCTATTGAAAAATTAATCAATTGCTACTCATTCCAAAAGTAGAGAATAAAATTCCAATAAGAAATCCAAAAGTTGAATTACTATTGCATTCATTCAACTAGCTTTAAACAAAAATGATCAACAATTCATACATACACTTTCAACAAGAGCATCGAACAAGAAGGTTAAACAAAAATCCATCTAGATTAATACTATTATTTGAGGTATCCTATGAAACACCATAGGTATGTCATTAATTACTCTCATAGTCTTTACTAGAGTACCATCCAATTATAGCACACTAGGGCTACTCTGGTTATATTATATACCCATTATCTCACACACAACCTTGGGAATTATTATTGTTGCCACTCTATAATCAATCATACAATTATGCACCACCCATCCTTTCATGTATAGGGACAAGTAGAATGGTGGCAACCTATTTTTTCCTACTTCTAGAGTGGGATTTTCTTGAGCTAGATTGAATTTTTATTGATGCTTTCCTTCATGTTTGATGGATTTTAATGAATCCTGGAGAAAACCTCTTGCCCTAAAATTAGCAAAGCATCACACATGCTAGCTTTGGATGGTGATTATTTTAATTCATAAACTATATTAAAGTAATGAGATTATGGTTGTTTTATCTATTCTTTTGTAGGCTTACTGAATCTCCTTCGGTATTCATGAGTTGTTTCAAATATTTGATGCTTGGTAATAGAAGGATATCAAAGCTTATCTCTAGCTTGTTCTTTAGTTTTAAATTCCTTTACTCACTTATTTTCTTGAGTAGGTTTTTGAATTGAATATTGGTTAGATTTAGAGTCATCCTTTTTGGGATGACTTCTTTGCTCAAAAGGTACTTTAAAGAAAACCATTTCTTTGGGATCTATTTGCAACAGTTTATTTTTTGATTGTGTTAAAACTACCACTTACTCAATTGCTTGCATCATGAAGTTATGATCAAAATATCTTAACATATTTACTTGCTATTACAATGTTGGGGATTGAAAAGAGAGCAAAAATAAATAAATAAAATAAACAACTAGAGTTGTAATGGTGTGGATTCAACAACATCAATAAACATAATGTATAAATGATTATACCAATTAGTCATAAACAAACCACCTAACAAACTATTTTGCCAGTGCTACTTATAGAATGATTCATCTATTGAAAAATTAACCAATTGCTACTCATTCCAAAACTAGAGAATAAACTTCCAATAAGAAATCCAGAAGAAAAATTATCATTGCATTAATTCAACTAGATTTGAACAAAAATTATCAATAATTCAAACAAAAAATTTCAGCAAGAGCATCCAATAAGAAGGTTAAACAACAATCCAATATTTATTCCTCAAAGGCATGATGTCCTCATAAATTGATGAAAATTGTAAAAGCTAAAGAGCTAACCCCTAGAATCTATTACATTCTAGTATATATATCTTTACAATAAATTTTGTTACTTGCCCTTTATTGACTTGAGAGTGGATGCTATTATGTCATAGAATTTTCCATATTGCATGCATTTATGATAGTTTATCTTGCTATAACTAACTAGGCATGATTACGCTAATGTGGCTTGATCAGATTCCATCTAAAGAAGTGTGGGCTATGTTGTTTGCATCTGAGAACTAGGATATTTTGATAGATTTTTTATGTTGTTATTCATCCCATGATTATTTATCCACATGAGTGTCACTAAGTGGCTTGGTTGTTAGGTCACTTTGATAGCATATCTAAACCACTCTACATGCTATGGAAAGTGTCAGCTTGCACTTTGGACTATGTCAGGTATCTAAGTTATTTGTTCTACTATGTTATTAGTAGATGACTCAAAGATCCAATATATTTTTCACTTGGTAAAATTTGAGCTTTTTGATAAATATTGAAAGATGAGATTTTCGTCCCCTATTATTGATATTGATAGCACAAGATATTTAGTAACACCCATACTTAGCCAAATTTTCTCTTCATATCCATTAGGTGATCAGGGTTTGGTATCCCTTTATTGACATCGACGATACAAAATTCCTAGAAACCTTTGGACTTAGCCATTTCTACCTTTTTTGTAGCTATTGGGCAATGGAATTTTAGTCCCCTTTTGCTAATTTCATTGGTATGATATCTTTCACAACCTCTAGACTTAGCCAATTTTGTATTTCTTACTAGTTGTTGGGTGATGGTGTTCTAGTATCCTCTTGAGGATCTTCTTGATGGAAAATGTATGGTGGCTTCTAGACTTAGTCATTCTTGCAATGTTGCTTGGTTGTTGTAAAATGGACTCTTGGTCCCTTGCTTCTAACATTAGCGGTACCAGATATCTGATGGCTCTTAGACTTAGCCATTTCTTCCTCTAGTTGCTCCCTACTGGACAATGGAATTTTGGTACCCATCTATTAATATTTCTTGTATAAAATATTTAGCATATTCCCCACTTAGCCAAATTAGCTTTCTCACTACTTGCTAAGTGATGATATTTTGTTTCCCCCCTATTGCCATTAGAGGTACAAGATCTATGGCAACCTCAAGACTTAATCATTTTTTGCCTTTGCTTGCTACTACTAGGAGACTGGGTTTTGGTACCCTCATGTGAATATTCAAGGTAAAAAACCTCTAATGATCACATTACTTAGCCAACTTTTGCATTATTTTGCTACTATTGGGCGATAGACTTTTGGTCCCCTCTTATGAGTCCTCATGTTACCAAATGTTCGACAATCTCCATACTTAGCCAATTATTGCATTCTTTGCTACTATTGGGTGATGAAATTTTAGTCCCCTCTTGTGAATCCTCATGGTAAAAAATGTGGGTGATGAAATTTTAGTCCCCTCTTGTGAATCCTCATGGTACAAAATGTCTAGTGGTCTCCATACTTAGTTAATTTTTGTATTCTTTGCTACTATTGGGTAACGAAGTTTTGGTACCCTCTTATGAATCTTCAAGGTACAAAATATTCATCAGCTTCCATACTTAGCCAATTTTAAAATGTTGTTTTGATGCCTTTCATAGCTATCAGAACACCCATATTGTTACTTGACATCTCAGAATGAGATCAATGTGGGTGACTATAAAAATTTCCCATTGCATATTTATGATCTATCTAGCTCTTTTTTTTCCAAGTTCTCCTTGCACTACAAAGTTTTGAACATTAGGGTGTACTACATACACCAATGTTCTACTCTGAGAGATGTAGTGTCTCAACTTTTTGAAGAACACAAGCTTATACTGAGAGGGGGGTGAACAGTATAAGACCACTTTTTACTTTTCTTTCCCAATCAATATTATGCAATGTAAAGATAGCAATATCAACAACAGTAATCAAAGCAATGCACAAATCACCACACACAATAGAGACACCAATTTAACGTGGTTCACCCAATGTGGGCTACTCCACGGAGAAAATATTTCACTAAAATTTTCTCAATCAATCTCTTGGGAATCCTTTCCCTATTACAATGTTTATGGACCTCTATCCAAAGGAGACACCAATCCCCTAATCAAGTTCGTGGATCTCTATCCACAGGAGAACTCCTTTCTCCTTAGCTTGACTGGTGATCTTCTAGAAGAACTGTTGCCCCCACTACTCTGGCTAATGGATCTCTATCCACTGAAGACACCTATCCTCACTGCCCTGGCTAATGGATCTCTATCCACTAGAGACTGTCATCCTCTATACTCTATCACCTTCAAAGCTCTATCTCAAATCTGCACTAAACATAGTCCTTTGATTTAGCACAAATCTGCTCAATATCTATCTCTAGTATGGCACAAACCTATCCTCAAATCTGCACCAAAATCTATCCTCAAATCTATACTAAACATAGTCCTTTGGTCTAGCACAAATATATCCTCAATATCTATCCATATCTGCACTAAACACAATCCTTCGATCTAGCACAAATCTATCCTCAATATCTATCCACTGATCTACACTAAACATAGTCCTTCGATCTAGCACAAATCTATCCTCAATATCTATCCTCAAGCCTTAGCATAAAGCTTGATCCAATCTCAAATCAACTCTGCTAGATCTACCCCAAACCTTAACTCAAGGTTTGAACAAATCAATCAATCAACTCTGCTCTCAAGTCTTCTCAAAGACTTATCTCAAATCTATCTTGTAAGCTTCCACAAAATCTCACACTAATCTGTCCACAAGTCCTCTCTAGAACTTGTCCAAATATGCTCAACAAGTCCTCACTAGAACTTGTCCAAATCTGCTCAATAAGTCCTCACTAGAACTTATCCAAACTCATAGAAACATAAAGAGAATTGTTAGAGACTCAATATGCTTCACACTAATCACAATGCTCAATTACTTTCAATCACTCTTTTAGAAACATATAGAGAATTGTTAGAGACTCAATATGCTTCACACTCATCACAATGCTCAATCACTTTTAATAACTCTTTTGAAACATACAGAAAATTGTTAGAGACTCAATATGCTTCACATTCACAAACTCTCAATCACTTCCAATCTCTCTTTTATCACAGAAACATATAGAGAATTGTTAGAGACTCAATATGTTTCACACTCATCAATACTCAACCTCTTTCTCAAATCAATTCAGAATATAGAATAATTTATTTCATAGAACTTGAACTATCACTTCACACATCCACTTGACTAGGCTCAACCAACTCTACTCAACCAATCACTCAATGAAATAATCCTTGCTCACAAACCCTAGTCCAAGCATATGAACACTCACTCAAAATATTTCCAACAATGCTTATCAACCAATCTCACATAACAATGATACTTATGTTCTTTGCAAACCCTAGTTCAAGTTCTTCACTCAACAACTCACTTCAACAACAATGCTTATAAAACAATCTTCACATAACAATGATACTCATGTTCTTTGCAAACCCTAGTTCAAGCACTTTACTCAACCATTCACTTCAACAACAATGCTTATCAAACAAGGTGCATAGCATTCACTTCACAATAGCTCAACAACTCAATAAGGAAACTAATCAAGTCCTTTTCACTCCAAAGTTATTTTCCAGAAAACCAACCAATCAACTCAACCAAAGAAGAATGTGCTCATACATTTTTCTTGATGAGGAGTAGACCATACAAATCTACCACAATCATAAACACTTCTTTGCCAAACTCAAGGAGGTTAGAAGATAATAATTTCTCTCTCAAGGAATCACAATACTAAATAATATCAAACACAAATACACCTTATCACTCCATATTTAAAATAACATCCAACACCTTAAAAATATTAGAACAATTACTTTCACAATAATCCCTTTGGCAAAAAGTCCTTTTAAAATAAAATCAATACCTTAAAAGGCTTACTCCTCCAATATGCAAATATAACAATTGAGACTTTATTTTAAAATTAAAATCAAACTCCTTATAACTCCCTTCACTATTTTACCATGAAAAATCACCACAAGAAATTAAACTTTAATTAATCCTTATGCCTCCCAACTACCTCACGTCAAACCTTAGGGAAATAAAAATTAAATTAAAAATTGTACCTTTGCCCTTAGTGGGTTTTGAACCCATGATGTTGCCTCCCCAAGCGCCCTAGCCATAGCCTTGGTTGCTACCACATGAGCTAGGTGCTCACATGTGAGCTAGAGTGCCCACGCACTCTAATACCTCCTCTACTACCATCGAAATAGAGATGCAAAAGATAAACTTCCAAACTTGCTACCATTGGGTTTCAAACCCGTAACCACTCTACCACAAGCGCCAAGTCAAATGCCACCTGAGCTAGCCATCGGATGGTGCTAGAAACCAAGCACCTCAATATCTTGAATACACCAAAATTTGGGTTTACACAATGCACGAGCTTTTTCAACAAAAATGTGGATGCATTAATCGAGACTCCAAGCTAAGGTTTGGCTAAGGTATAAATACCTTATGCCCTTGTTCCCATGCACGTCGATGGAGATGAATTAGTTGGGGGTCGATGCTTATGTTTTAACTTTGAAATATTGAATTTATAATTATTTAAATTCACTAGAATTTAAATATTATAAATTAATATTTAAATATTTTGGCTTTATTAAAGATTAAAGCCTCCTTAGGTTTTACCACTTCGAATAAATAATATTTATTTATAAAATTTAAATTCAATTTGAATTTAAATATTTATAAATTAAATATTAAAACTTCCTTGGGCTTTCTAATTTGAAATTAAAAGCCTCCTTGGGTTTTTATAAAAACCTTTTATTTTTGCTCATCCATGGTTTTAATAAAAACCCTTCTACTTATGCTTCACATAATATTAAAAATAAATATTATGAAGCTCTTTTTCCATCAACCTTTTGCATTGCTCCTTTTGACCTTTTGGCATCAATGGTAGCTTATTCCTTGACATCAATGACAACTTCATTCCTTGACATCAATGACAACTTTGACTCAAAATGTCCAACAATCTCCCCCTTTGTCATTGATGGCAACCCAAATTATTTTTACCAAACACTTGACCTTTTTCTTGTTCTGCTCCCCTGGGACATTGCTCCCCCTATCTCAATGCTCTCTCCTTAAACCAAATCTCTCCCCCTTACTCAAATCTCTCCCCCTTTGACATCAATGGCAAAGGGTCACCTTTGGGGCTCGAGGCTAAGAATGAGTCTCTTAGCTTAGCCCCTCCCCCACCTCCTCTTGAGGTGGTTAATTCTGAGGTGGGAGTATTTCTACTCCCAACAAGCACTGGTCTTTACCTTTATCCTCTTTCCTTCTCATCTGATCCTTCTGATTTCTTTGACTGTTCCTATTTCTATCCCTATCCATGTCCATATTCCTGTTCTTGTTCATATCCATATTTTTGTTCCTATTCCTATTCCTGTCCATGTCCATATTCCTATTCATGTTCCTATTTCTATTCATGTTCCTATCCATGCTTGATTCTGGAATGTCTGCTCTACACCACTTTGTTGTATGTCCATCATTATTGCATTTATAACACTTAATGCTATTATTCCTTGGAGGTGCAAATATCTTGGGATTTCTCTTGGTGAAGCCATATCCTTTTCTATCATGAACCCTGCAATTCATTGCCTTGTGACCAAATTGATTACATGAGTAGCAATACCCATGGAAAAGTTGCATGTTTCTAAAATTCCCATTTTCTTGTCTTTCATGTGTCCTGCACTGTGAAGCCATGTGCCCAAATTTGTGACATGAGAAACATCATCCATTGAAATTTCCTTGTCTTGACCTCATTGGTCTCTTAGTCTCTCTTAACCTATTCTGATTGTTGTTCCATCTGTTTCTTCTTTGTGCATTGTTCCTTTCCTTGTTGAACTTTCTATTGTCCAACTCATCCTTAGAAGTCTCACTTTCTCTTACATCTATTCTTCTTCTGAAGTTTCTTCTTTTTCAGAACTTGAGGTTGACTCTTCTTCTTGTTTCTTTTGAGCTTGTTCAAAACCAAGACCTATTTTGTTTGTTGACCTTCTTTGTACCTTGATCATCTTATCCACAATATTTGAACTCTTTCCAAACTTGTGTAGCTTATCCTTGGACTTTTCTAAATCTTCCCTTAGTAGAGCTACTTCTTGTTCTAACTTTTCACATTCTAAGACCTTTGCTTCTAACTTATCCTTGAACTTCTTTGTCTTAGCCATTGACTTGTTTAGATCCTCTATAAGCTTTCCTCTCTCTTCATCACATTCTTGAAACTGAAATTCAAGTTGGGAGTTTTGCTTTCTTACCTTCTTTAAAGTTTTAAGAGCATAAATAAGTTCTCCCTCAAGATCAACTCCTCCTTTTTCTGATTCTTCCTCTATTTGTTTACCTTTGTCAACATCTTCATTCTATTTTGACTTATCTTCTATAGGATCACCTTCTTCTTCTTCTAGTGCCATTAGAATATTCTCTTCTAGTCCTTCAAGTGCATCCTCATATTCATCATCACTGAAACTAAAACCATCCCTTGTACAACTATCTTCAAGATGTCCAAAATTACCACATCTAAAACACTTGAGAATTATTGGTGACCTTTTCTTAACTTCTTCTTTTTCTTCAATCAGAAATAGGACTTCATCTTTATCATTATCTGAAGAAACTATTATCACTATCACTTGAGTACTTACTTGCCTTGTCTGCATAGTAGCTCCTCTTTTGTCTTTGAAAGAACTTCTTTCCTTGTTTGCCTTGTCCATCCTTGCCTTTCTTTTGGTACCTGTATTTTTTTGATTCCTTGTTCCTGTGATCCTATTTTTCTTCATCATTGTTATTTTTAGCTTCTTGACAATCAGTTGCATAGTGACCATACTTTCCATAATTGAAACATCTAACAGATTTTGCATCTTTAAATCTTCTTGAATCCTTATTCCTTCTACCATAATTAGCTTCTTCATCACTGGATGACTCATTGCTCGATTCTGACTTCTTACCCTTTGTCTTCTTAATTGCTTTGAAGGTTGCTTCCTTTCGAATATTAGGTTCCTCTTTTGTTCTTAACTCAAAAGTTGTAAGAATACCAAGTAACATATCTCTTGTCAAAGAATCACCATATTTTGATTCTTCTATAGCAGAAATATTTTCACTAAATATTTTTGGAAGAGATCTTAAGATCTTATCACAAATATCCGATTCTTCAACATTAAGTCCAAGTCCTTGCATAGCATTAACAACCTCATCAACTCGAAGTAGATAAGTACTAATATTTTCTTCATCCTTCATTCTTAATTCTTCAAATTGTCCTTTGAGATTTCGTATCTTTGCCTTTTTGACACTTTTATCTCCTTCATATATGCTTTGCAACTTATCCCATATTCCTTTTGCATCTTTACAATGCATAACTTTTATTGATTATGTTCTATGTAAACCTCTCAAAATTGCATTCATTGCTTTTGAATTGTAATGTTGTAGAAGCTTACCTTCCTTATCTGTAGGTGGATCAATTGGTGGTATGTATCCATTTTCAACTGCTTCCCAAATTTCATTTCCAAGTGCCATCAGGTGAATCTTCATTCTCATACTCCAATATATATAATCACTTCCATAAAATATTGGTGTTGAATTATCTGAGGACACATTCTTAGAATCCATTGTGTTCTTGAAAGCTTTTCCTTCAAGTTGTTAAACTCTTTCGAAGGAACCCGCTCTGATACCAATTGAAGAACACAAGCTTATACTAAGAGGGGGGTGAACAGTATAAGACCACTTTTTACTTTTCTTTCCCAATCAATATTATGCAATGTAAATATAGAAATATCAATAGTAGTAATCAAAGCAATGCACAAATCACCACACACAATAGAGACACCAATTTAACGTGGTTCACCCAATGTGGGCTACTCCACGGAGAAAATATTTCACTAAAATTTTCTCAATCAATATCTTGGGAATCCTTTCCCTATTACAATGTTTATGGACCTCTATCCAAAGGAGACACCAATCCCCTAATCAAGTTCATGGATCTCTATCCATAGGAGAACTCCTTTCTCCTTAGCTCCGACTAGTGATCTTCTAGAAGAACTGTTACCCCCACTACTCTAGCTAATGGATCTCTATCCACTAAAGACACCTATCCTCACTACCCTAGCTAATGGATCTCTATCCACTAGAGACTATCATCCTCTATACTCTATCACCTTCAAAGCTCTATCTCAAATCTACACTAAACATAGTCCTTCAATTTAGCATAAATCTACTCAATATCTATCTCTAGTCTGGCACAAACCTATCCTCAAATATGCACCAAAATCTATCCTTGAATCTATACTAAACATAGTCCTTTGGTCTAGCACAAATATATCCTCAATCTCTATCCACTGATCTACACTAAACATAATCCTTCAATCTAGCACAAATCTATCCTCAATATCTATCCATTGATCTACACTAAACATAGTCCTTCGATCTAGCACAAATCTATCCTCAATATCTATCCTCAAGCCTTAGCATAAAGCTTGATCCAATCTCAAATCAACTCTGCTAGATCTACCCCAAACCTTAACTCAAGGTTTGAAAAAATCAATCAATCAACTCTGCTCTCAAGTCTTCTCAAAGACTTGTCTCAAATCTATCTTGTAAGCTTCCACAAAATCTCACACTAATCTATCCACAAGTCCTCTCTAGAACTTGTCCAAATCTGCTCAACAAGTCCTCACTAGAACTTGTCCAAATCTGCTCAATAAGTCCTCACTAGAACTTATCCAAACTCATAGAAACATAAAGAGAATTGTTAGAGACTCAATATGCTTCACACTAATCACAATGCTCAATTACTTTCAATCACTCTTTTAGAAACATATAGAGAATTGTTAGAGACTCAATATGCTTCACACTCATCACAATGCTCAATCACTTTTAATCACTCTTTTGAAACATACAGAGAATTGTTAGAGACTCAATATGCTTCACATTCACAAACTCTCAATCACTTCCAATCTCTCTTTTATCATAGAAACATATAGATAATTGTTAGAGACTCAATATGTTTCACACTCATCAATACTCAACCTCTTTCTCAAATCAATTTAGAATATAGAATAATTTATTTCATAGAACTTGAACTATCACTTCACACATCCACTTGACTAGGCTCAACCAACTCTACTCAACCAATCACTCAATGAAATAATCCTTGCTCACAAACCCTAGTCCAAGCATATGAACACTCACTCAAAATATTTCCAACAATGCTTATCAACCAATCTCACATAACAATGATACTTATGTTCTTTGCAAACCCTAGTTCAAGTTCTTCACTCAACAACTCACTTCAACAACAACTAAAAAAAAATCTTCACATAACAAATGATACTCATGTTCTTTGCAAACCTAGTTCAAGCACTTTACTCAACCATTCACTTCAACAACAATGCTTATCAAACAAGGTGCATAGCATTCACTTCACAATAGCTCAACAACTCAATAAGGAAACTAATCAAGTCCTTTTCACTCCAAAGTTGTTTTCTAGAAAACCAACCAATCAACTCAACCAAAGAAGAATGTGCTCATACCTTTTTCTTGATGAGGAGTAGACCATACAAATCTGCCACAATCATAAACACTTCTTTGCCAAACTCAAGGAGGTTAGAAGATAATAATTTCTCTCTCAAGGAATCACAATACTAAATAATATCAAACACAAATACACCTTATCACTCCATATTTAAAATAACATCCAACACCTTAAAAATATTAGAACAATTACTTTCACAATAATCCCTTTGGCAAAAAGTCCTTTTAAAATAAAATCAACACCTTAAAAGGCTTACTCCTCCAATATGCAAATATAACAATTGAGACTTTATTTTAAAATTAAAATCAAACTCCTTATAACTCCCTTCACTATTTTACCATGAAAAATCACCACAAGAAATTAAACTTTAATTAATCCTTATGCCTCCCAACTACCTCACGTCAAAC